>JADDOH010011937.1:0-18664 GCA_016648135.1 Agrypnia vestita
AAATTAGAAAAAATAATTTTTTGAAGGTTTTTGCCATTTTATTCGACTTGTATTAAAGCGAATGAATTTTAAATATTTCATATATGTTACTGTTGTTATAATCCAACGTTTTTTAGTAAATATTGAAATAAAGCGAACTTTGATGTCGTTTATTTCCGTAACTGTCGATATTTCACCCAAGGTGTAAAGACTATTTGAAATTGAATGAAAAAGACTTTCCCGCACTTGTTGCTACTAACTACGAGACTACTTGTATATTTTCTGTGTAACTGAATGTCAGGTTAATTTCAATACTATTACAAAGATATATTTGTTGAATTACTTCATTATACACTTAAAATGTATAACATTAATTTGTTTTCCAGACATTTTTAGAAAAAATTGTACTTTTTTGGAATTGTTTTTTTCTTATAAACAGGAAGAATTTCGTCAGTTAATTTATTAAATCAATTCTTCGGATTGATGTGAGATTTAAATTAGTACATTTTTTATGCTACAGCAGGCCATGAGACCCAAATGTGTATTGTGATCTCACCGGGAATCGAACCCGGATCCCCGGTACGGGAAATCAGTGTCATGCCCACTGGACTGCAAGGGCCGCCAATGCCTATTTGTTTAAAATTCGTTTTAGGTTGTCAGGTCAATAGTAGATACAGTCATTGGTTAAGTAAGAAAGGATCAATCTGTCATAATTAATTTCATGTCAAAGAAGTCACATATTATAATTCTTATTCAGTCACAATTGGGTTAGGTTTGTCAAGAAAGATAACATGATTGTGTCATTTAAAACATTTCCATCGGTCACTGTTCCTTTTTACCGAGGCGCAATTCGATCATTACTCACAGTTTCACATTAAAATACACAAATAAACAAACATAAAATAATAATTACAGTTGTAAAAATAAAATCAGAATGTTAAAATAATTTGTTTGTCTATTCTATAACAGTATAATAGCGAATTGGTTGTATTTAGAAAGCTTTCGGTATAGGAAGTACCTGGTTATAACTCTACTGTGTACTTGTGCATGTTATATATTATTTCAGTCATTTAGAAATGCGATACAAAACGAAATCACGTCCAAACATATTTATCGTGCAGTTAAGCGAAAGCAAACGTCTTTCCTATTGTTACAAAGTGGAGTAATAACGCTAGTAACTAAGCAATTTGGTTTACCTGGCAGATGCTATTATTTTTAGATTTTTATGTAACTGCCGCGGGTAACAGAGGGTAGGTTCATGTGATTAATTAAATTTTTGCTCCCTCGCAAAATCGGCATGATAAAATATGATGCGTTGTACGCAGTGTGATCATCGGAAAATCGCAGTAAATTATATATTTAGTACTAGCATTGGTTTGCGTCTTTGCATAGCCCTATTATACATTTATAATATCTTTTGATGATCCACGAAAAGGTGGCGGTAGCAACAGCGTTAGGCGGCCGGTTCGGGTTTGCTGGCCCGGGGTTCAAGACCCATCTCCGGCGGCTTAATTTGGTTTTTTAGCCGTGAATTCGAACGAAATTACGGACGCTACACGAAGTTACGGACTGACAGACAGATAGACAGACGGACGGACAGACAGACGGACAGACAACGAAATTGTTATGTTTGATTTATAGATAGGTATACATAGTTATAATTGAAAACTTAGCAACGGTAAATTGTAGCTTATAAACAATACTATTCCTTTTTCTCCCTGTAGTCAACGCCACAGGCTTTATTCTTATTCGCGAATATAGATTTTATTGCTATTGTATATTTATTGCTATTGTAATACTAATAACTTGTATGTATGAATATGAGTTTTAATTTTAATTTCTTTTAAGTTTTATTTTAATTGTTATAATAAGCACCTTATTGTGCAAAGTACATAAACAAATAATTATTTAATTCAGGCTTAATTAAGATAAATTATAAAAATCTCACATAGACGAAGCTATGAAAATGAGAAACGTGGGTGGAAACTTTTATTCGATGGCCCAGTGCTTATAATCTTGCTTAAATGATCACTGTATACAATGCAACGTTCACCAATTCCATTCACGTAATATAAAATTTTGAAAGTTCTATATAGGTATGTTCAAATCTGAGAATCTTTCATTTATTTGAATTGATTATTCTAGAAACATCTGTAGTCTTTTCTCATAAACTAGTTAGTGTACATAGATTTTCGCAGCTAGTAAATTTTTTTTAATTTTACGCTTCAACAGGCCAAGAAGCCCAATTACAAAAGCGAAATACATCACAAAACACACAGGCCTGAGTAAATCACATTGATTAATTGCGACCTCACCGGGAATCGAACCCCAAACCCTCGGTGTTAGAAGTTAGTGTCATGCCCACTGGGCTACGGGGGCCGCCAATGATACCTGTATATATTTTAAGGTGGAGTAATAATCAATATACTTTTTATTGTATGCATGAAATCCTTACAAATTATATTCTTAAGAATTTCATGTATACATTTACATTATTATTTTCTTAGAATTAAATTCTTAGAACATACCTACATATAAAAATATTGTTTATTCAGATTTCTTCAAAATGTAGGTATAACCTGAACTAACTCCGTGTCCTACATATATTATACCGCTGCGGTGTTAATAATGTAATTGAGCTTTCTGACGACGATACTACAAAAGCTAGTAATCTTTTATCTAAATCGTACATCATAGTATAATCAATTTACGTTTTTGGTGGTTACGTCCTGGAATGTCACATATTTAGAATGGTTTTTAAAACTTGTCGATTCAGTGTTATCAATTAACTCAAATCTCTCAGAGAAATAGCAAAGATAAATAAATAATCCATCCGGGAGATGTCATTAAATTGGAAAAAATAAATTATGACATTTTTAATTAACTACCGACATCATTTTTTATTTCGTCATTAAAAACCGTGATAAAAACTATTAATTTATAAAATTTACTGTTGAGCGCAACAGGGATAATAATCATTTCGCCTCGTTATATTTTTGATTGATACATTTTTACAGGCGTTAGGATTACTTATTATTTTCATTGGTAAATAATAATAATGCGGATGCCATCGGACCTTGAAGGATCGGCTAAAAATATGGGTTTGTTATTAATCTCCAGAAGATCAAATACATGGGGATTGGCTGCATTCAATAAATGCCAAAACATCGTACAAAGATTCACGTACCTCGGGTCCCTAATAATAACTTTAACTAGTAAAAAAATAGCGATGAACGAATTATTTTTGCAAGATAAATAACAAAAAGACTAAAAATGCACAGCAAGAGCGCATCGTTATTATTTCCACATACAAAATCATATAAAATCTGACTGCTATCCAGAAACACTAAAATGTTAACACAAAGCACTTCCAGTCATATAGATGTGTCCGTAAATTAGAAGATTGCATCATTATGAACGAAACCTCAGTAATATCAAACGTGAAGCATGATTACTGACCGAAGGATAATAAAAGCATTTTTTATTTTTTTAAATTATTTATTCTTTAAGTAGGTAATACAATAATATATATTCCCTAATTTTAATTTATATTCCGAATTTATATTCCCTAAAGGGACGACACTCGTAGCCCAGTTTGAGACTGGCTTCTCACACCGAGGATTCCGGGTTCGATTCCGGTGAGGTCAAAATTAATCTAATTTACTGAAGCTGGGTATTTTGCGATGTGTTTCGCTTCTGCCTCTTATTCTGTCGAAGCGAAAAAAAAATTAAAATAATATTAACAGAATTACAAATAATTCATATAAATTTCAACCCATATTTCTTTGGCTTCTTCTTAAAAATTGTTTTATTTTAAATATCCCCCTAATATCCACCAGTAGTTTTTATTCCCTTTCTTTTAACTCGTAGCGTCTGTTTGTTTGCTTATCTGACGAAAAAACTTTGGATCGATTTTTAACCCTTTTCCCGTGATCCAATCGAGCTGAAGCAAACTCGTGGCAACGATATAAATGATCTATCAAATTTTCGTTAAAAAATAAATAATTATAGTATAATTTTGGATTTTTAGAAATTTTAATGTTTTTTTCAAATTGGAATCATTCTATATTTGTAATTATCCCGACATAGACACGGAACCTGATTCAAAGCGAAAGGGAGTATTGTAAAAACTTGATTTTTATATGTTACTTTTTTCTTTTTTTAGTTTAGTTTTTACAACTTCATTTCACTGTGTATAAATTAATTTTGCGATCGTTTTTTCTCTCCAAATGTAATAACATTTCATATTTTCAAACTGTGCAGTGGTCGTGTTCATGTTGGTTTTTTGTTATTTTTTATGAATTCAAAAGTGTCCATTCGTAATTTTATATATAAATTTAAGTTCATTAAATTTAATTATGTTTGAATGTCATTTTGAATGTCATCGTGTATAATATTCCTAGCATCACTTTGATTCTTGTGAATTGATATCTTTATAATGTTATTCTCAGTGTTTTATTTTGGAGTAGGTACCTAATGATAATTGTAATTATTCTTTAGCCAGAAATGGTATGCTACTGCAGTAGTTATTTTTGAAAGATTCCGTTTTGATATATTATCTTCTCCTCAAACGCCCATCGCGTCGCATTCGTATCCAGCATCATACTTAAAACCCGCCAAGTTGCTTTCTTTCAATGTTCATGATTCTACGACGCATTAAAAAAAGAGACTAAACTAAATGCGGATATAATTTTCCGAATAGAAAATGGACCAAATGGTGCGAAATCAACGAAGGAATACTCTTGAAAATGCCGAGACTCGCCAGTCACGGTGATGAGGTAAATAATTATTGAATATTTTAAAATTGGGTTTGATATATTTGGATGACTGCACAGCATCGCGGATGTTCGGCCAAGTGATCCGGAACCTGCTTCCGGTGAACCGAGATGATCTTATCACTCGATGTTTAGTTGCCGGAAGGATTCACCATCCACTTTAGGTGAGATAATTACCGGCGCAATCAATCATACCGTATCGATTTAAATTATATTTGTAATTAGATTGATATCTAATAGGCTGCCCGTTCATATACCGTACAAATATAATATCATCCTCTAAATGGAATGTACACAGACAACATAACATGACACAGCACAGCTACCGAATGAACCAGTGATTCGTGATATTACAACACGCGATATTAGTCGCTGACCAACGCAAGTGAATAAGGGATACCGCAGCGAATAGTTTCTACGAGCGAACATTGAACGGAGTATACCAGATATGATCTAAACAATAGAGACAGCGTCAATTAATGCGAATTAAGAAACAATTCAATAAAAATTATGGAATATTCGGAAGATATTTAGCGACTATAAAATTAAAAATAGTACTACAATTTAACTCCAGTCCAGTCCAGTGTCCAGGACTTTCTTGGTAATAAATTAAACTAAAATAATTTGCAGTGTTTTAATTTGCTAAACCAAGGCCACGTCTCGTGCAGTATAATAGGCTCCTATATGTCCTTGGAAGAGATTTTCTCCCGTGACATTCATGGACTGCCAGTTACCACCAGTGCCCCAGTGCATGCTTGTTGTATTTCAAACATCGAATGTTCCTTCATTAACCTTTGATGTTCTATTCGTTAGTTAGGTGAATTTGAATCTCCCCTGCAGCAGTTTAAATAGAATAAATATCAAAATACATGATTCTCTGATGGCGCAAATAATGAGGTTTAAAAAGAAAAAAATTGTGTCATTCTCATTAAGTACAACGATGTCCGTCACTAACACGATCAGAGGGCGCAAATAATGATGAGGTATAAATAAAAAACAAAAATGGATGATATTTCTCTATGTAATAATGTCCATCACTAACGCTATCAAGACGCTAACTTACCCTAGACGGGGCTGTTCTTACAGACTTAACTCGCTGACGAAATATATTGTAAAAGTACGTAATTTTAGTAGTAGGTACCCACGAATGCTGTATAGGTAGGTCGTTCGAATTAATCTCAAGCGATGACCTCCGAGCTCATCTTTATATCAAAATTTAAACACTCATCGTGACTTTTCTTATCCAAAAAAATAAAAGCACTCTCCCACAGGCTGTCGGGAAATGGCATTAAAATTGTCATTTCTTGCGCTAAATTCATTTTATTTTTAAAGAGTTTAATAAAAAACTTTTAATGTTGAAGTTTTTTATACTTTCGATATCTTTAATCATCAATATATTAATTACCCCAACTAATGTCGTACGTTTCTGCATTTGGATGATGATTTCTATTTGTATACAAAATTTTGCCATGGTGCCCGTTGGGTCGTGTGGCGCAGCAGATAACGCGTCTGACTACGAATCAGAGGATTCCAGTTTCGAATCCTGGCAGCATCGAATTTTTTTTTTACGGTCGAGAATATTTTATTTGTTGAAATTTTAATTACATTTTTGGTTTTTTATAATGTTGTATAAAAGTAATCAACACTGCATAGGTAAACAATTGTGTTTGCTGCATAGCAAACACAATTGACCGCGCAGCGGCCATCGCTGGCCGTGAAGCGGCTACAATAGCCGCCCGCAGGGCCTAGCAGTAAGCAATCGGTGAAGCCGATTGCTTTCCTGCTAGTTAATTTTAATTTTGTCACTAATTACGAGCATAACATTATATTTTAAACAATGTTTTCCTTTTATTCACTGTCACGGGTTCGCTACTAAATATTCCACACGTAGGTACTCTTTATTCGCTGGTTGACTATGTTTGCTTTATTCCCAGCTGTTTCTATGGCTGCGCCAACACTCGCCCGTTCGCTTATCTGTGATTTTTCGCTGTTGTCAGAATAAGACTGGCTTGACGTGCAATGAACGTGCAATTACTGTTTATAATATAAGGTCTGGAACTTTTTTCCTGAACTGGAAAATTTCTATTACTTTCCCATATATGCTCGATTATCTAAAATCTTTTAAAATTATTTAGACCTTTCGGAAATCCTAGATTATGAGAAGGTCCTTTTGTTTTTAGAATCTCGTAACAATAATTTAAAAAGTCAAGATTTAATTTTTTAAATAAATGACCAATGTTAAATGTTTTATTTAAAAATAAATTTCTTGTAATAAAAACACTTCAAACAGGGTCAATAGGTACCTACTCAGTTTCCGACCGCCACAATAATCTTTAAATTCTGGTCATAGTGACGTCACACTCGTAACGTTATACAAAACAGAACATAATTCACTTGGTACGAAGGCATCTTTCTCGGAAGTGACAGTCATTGCGAATAAAAACTGATTTATTCTGTATCTAGGTACTGGTGTACATTTTTTGTCAGCGGAGTTTCAATGGACCACAGTTATAATAATACGGCTATTGATCTGTGACATTTGTCATCTTATTTTATTCAACAGATAGTTTTTGCTAAGAGAGAAAAATCTTCATACATATTTATTAAATAATAAAACTTACACTAAATTGTTAATTTACGTATATAAATATCAAAATAAATTGTACTACATTGGGCTTCGTCGTCCTTAGTCATAGTCTATCTATGATAGTTGCTTCATAAATATTCAAAATTGATTTGTCTGTAATATATTCTAGAAACATGAACATAACATTAGATTAGAATAAGTTGAACATTGAATGGAAACATAAACCATATAATTTAAATACAGCGAAATTAAATTATATAACCTCATTATGGTGCAAAATTATTATTTAAATTCAAACTAAACTAAAGTTTGACCACACCGTGAAGCAGGCAATGTCTATGGAGTTTCATCGACAGTCATCTAGAGGAAGACCAAAAAACCCCTGGATGACTTAATGCTCCAAAATGCTACAGAGAAACGGCCTGGATGAAAGCGATACACAGAACCGAAGAGGATACGACCTGAAAACGAGAAGAGCCGACCCCAACAGCTTACCTAGGGCTAGGCAATGAGTTGGGACCTTAGATATACTATAAGATTGGGACAGTACAAGGAAGGAGAGGGTTAAACTAAAGTTTGCATTTATTGTTGTCACTATTGTGGTTTCGAGAGGAGCAGCCCTTTTCATCACTAGTTATAAGTAAAAATCATAATAAATGTAACCTAACTGTGTAACCTTCGTTTTTATTATGTATGTTTAAAAATATCCATTCCGTTAACCTTTGAGCGGGTGCGCTGCATGTTTTACTATAAGTGGATATAGAGCAATGTACGGTCTACCATGATACGTGATATAGTTAATAAATATGCAAAAAAATGTTATTGCAATTCACGTAAAGATTATAATATTCTTTTTGTAAAAATAATCAAATTAAATCATAAATCTAAAGCGTAACAAGTAAAATTTAAATATCAACGATAAGGAGACTTTTTGTTTAAAATCTAAAAGAAAAAAAGTTAAAATAACTAAACAATTTTTATAAATCAATTAGAAAAGACATACAGAAAAAATCTAATTAACGAAAAAATATTTTAAATGCCGCCGGGTCTCGAACCACGGACCTCCAATTCTATCCGGGAATGGCGCGTTATCCAATTTCGCCATGATTTTTAAAATTAAATTATTTTTAATTATTTTTTTATTTTTTTATTTTAATTAAATTATTTTTAAATTGGATAAAATTTTCAATTTTTCAATTTCACACTGTCGTATATTTTACGACAAATTTGTCGTAAAATATGCGACAGTGTGCCCGCCTAATCTTTAGTTAATTAATTAACATTCAACTCAAGATTTGTTGCAAAAAGTATTTTGAAATAGGTACCCCCTTGCAAATTAAGTTGACTTGAAACATCTATATTCATTGAATACAATAATTGAGCCCTGAATAGTGTTTGATGTATGACGATACAATCGCTAGTGTCATCAGCGGGCCCTAACGACCATTTCTCTGACATACCTACGCGGGATAAGATAGTTTTGCTTCAACTTCATCATATGATATGGCAACTCTCATCACTCTCTCTGATTCATCATCACTCTCTCAGACCATCACTACCACCATCAAGCCATCTAAGCTTCAGCCTATACATTCTTCCTGCAATGTTCCCACTCACTTGATTACACTGAATTCTAGACACACGTAAAAGAGTTCTGCTTATATCTTTGTTTCCAGGTACGAATTTTTCTTTCGACGATGTCAAGGATGCTTTCATTGCCAAGTTAATATTGTGTACATAATAAATAAGGTCTAATTCGAAAGCAAACCTATGGAAATACATAAGGCTTCTAACCAGGACCAATCAGCTCTCACTTCCGGTATGCTAGAAAGGACATGGCGCAACTTTAGATGGTATCTCACCGAGCAGAACGGTATAGCGTAATTTGTGCCAACGTTCACAAGTGCATAATTTACTATTGTGCACACATAGAGGAAGCAGATCTAAGAGTGAGGAATTCAGATATGCGTTAAGTTACGTGACACAATAAGAGCAACTTTTGCGTACATTTTGTAACAAAACTGACATGCATGTATTATGTAAAACTAAGATATGCATCAGAACATTTATTTATGCAACTTGACGTACTGATATTTTTTTGTTTATGAACATCCTCTCCTCGTACGGTGTCAGGTCTCCCCAACGCTGACTATCACTTGAGAGTAGATCTCCCTATGTTTAGCGGCTCAAAACAGCTCATGAACATAATCAATGTTATGAACATAATCATGAACATTATCAAAGTTATGTTATTAATTGATTTGGCAGTTACTTTGTGGTGCGACATGATTATTTTAATTTAAACTAAATTCAACTAACTATAGAATGTTATTTAAATCATATATTTTTATGGCAAACACCTTCCACCGGACATTCCAAACCAACCTGCATCATCGAGAAGGATTCAAAACCGTCTAGGATACTCCGGATCAATCTAGCATTATCGAGAAATCACTTTCAAGAATATTCTAGAATGACCGCGGGTATATATTTTTCTATTTTGAACGTGCTGTTTGAAAGCAACATCTAGTGAGTGACATAATGAACTATTTATCAAATGATTATCGAGCTGGTATCAACCTTTCGAGGTCTAATTTTATATAAAATAATACCACAGGGAACCATAAAATACAATTTATTTCGTGGAAAGCATTATTGGAATTTCCTATTCTTCATTCAGACAGTTGAGGTCATATTCGATGTGTTTATTAATAAAATAACTAGTGGTTGAATAATGAAATCAAAACTGTATACATATATTAATAGGATAGCTAACTAACTGTTTTTATTATATTACATTTCTATGACATGTATTTCATGTACACATCTATAATTTGTTTGTCTAGGTACAAAATAATGCTTTTTATAAGTATAATTAATATAAATAAACTTAAAAAAAATTAATTTAAAAATCGACAAGTATAGACAATTAAAATTAAAAATTAATTTCAATTGTCTATACTTCGATTTTTTAATTTAATTTTGTTACTGTGAACAGGAATAGAGGGCGTCCGCGAAAGACCTGGCACGATCAGGTACTACAAGTATTAGAGGATGGCCCTGTTAAAAGCCGCAACAACCGTAGAACGTGTATGAGAAGATGTATGAATGTGGCCGAAGCAAAAGTGGTGTGCCAGGATAGAAGAATGTGGCGTTCAATCCTCTCTGCCTACCCCTGCAGGGAAACGGCGTGATGGTTAGTTAGTTAGTTACTGTACAATTGAATCCTGAGGAAGGGGCCATGGGCTCTGAAACATGTTGATATTTTCAATTAAAAAGTGGTGAAAACAAAGTTTATTTCTATTAATTATATTAATAATGTCACCACAAAATTATTTTGCTGTGTTGGAAGAAGAAACTTTTATAAGTGTAAAATACCTAAAAAATGTTTAATACTTATATCCTTTTAATATATAATCTTATAAGACGTTTAAACATATAGACGTTGAAAAACAATCACTATAGTACAAAGTTTGTAAGTTTTCTCAATATAATAATTACGTCCAACAACAAAATCATTACTATAAACATCAAGAAAGTCTATTAACTTCTGCCAAGCCAATGATGTTTTTTCTCAGTAAAATGAAAAGAAAAATACGTTTTATCTTTTTGGTCGCGCAATTTTCAAACAATCGGTCATTGGGTATAAGCTGCAACAGATCTCGGTAGAGACTAACAGCGCTACCTTCCGTGTTCCATTATTCAAATTACTTTCACCAACGCATACCTCCTCCAGTTAAATAATAATTTCCCTCGAGAATTGGCCAACTGCAAGGACGTCATCAAATAATGTCAGCACGTGTCAGATGTTTCATTGTAGCCAAATCAAAATAAAAAATAATTATTAATAAACAGAAAACTCATGACTCAACGAAGTTCACCTATTATTGTGCACTCAATATTCCCCTACGGTGTGGAATAGTGGATTTTAAAAGCAAAAAAGAGACTGCGGATCACATTGCGTATTCCGTAGACTACGAAATGCACAAAAGTCTCCATACTACAAGAATTAAAAATCAAGGAGGACTCAGAACCACTTACTTGTCTGAGATGACTTCCAATTGTTGGACATTTTGCTAGAAAAGAAGATAGTCTGGAAAAGATTGTTTCGTTGGACCACGTCAAGAGTCAAAGAGGAAGAACCCCTACTCGTTGGACTGATCAAGTGGAAAAAGCTGCAGGCATTTTTTTGGTGGCAGCCAGAGCTAAGGTCCGCAGAATGACAGGAAAGATGTAAGTAAATAGTCAAGAGGACGAGGGTCTTGCAGATCACGATCTTCAGTTATGAGGGACCGACTTGGATGATGAGCATCTATCGACTCTCCAACCTTTGATAGGTCTTGGCTTCCTCGAGAATTTTCCTCCATTGATCCATATTACAAGCCATTTCTTTTTAGCCATGGATTTTTAAAACAGATGACATTGAATACATTAAGTACTACTAATACTATCTTAGTTTCCTTTTTTTCTCTTCCTAAGCTCCAGCGCTGATGGTCATATGTTCAGTAATAACTTCGATTATTGCTGTTCGTTCATGCTTTTCAAATGACTCAACCACTGACATCTTCCTATTTAAAGGCTTATCTCATTGTACTAATTGCAGAGTTTATTCATTGTACTTCAAAATTTTTCTTTTAAGATCGTATAGTGTGCCGTTTTCCTTCTCAGTACCCATGTCTCTGACATTATGCATAGCATTAGTGTGATAAGCTTTGTTTAGACTCAAACATTGGCGTTTCTGGACCACAACACCATAACTATATGATAATATGCATTTACTTGCCTGAAGTCTTATGTGAATTATATTCAGAAATTTTAATGTATATTTTCTCATAGACCAAGGGTTACAGGGTTACGTTTAAATATTTATTCCAGGTCGATTACATCATAACCGTACTTGTATAATTTTTTTTACATATATTGTATAATTTCTATGTCCGTCCGTTCATTAAGCATAGCAACAAACAAGCAATTAAAAAAATACACAGTTTTATAAGTTTGCTTTGGATCAAAATGATAAATTTAAAAATAAACGAACTATAAACTGTCTGGTAGATAATTAACTAAATGTAATATCTTTTTTTTTTAAATATAGATGTGAACACGGAATACGTGTCGCATCAATATTCTTACTATTCTCAAACTAAACAAAAAGCCTGTGCTATAAAAATAGCTGGTGTCCTAGAATGGGCCTCGAACCATGAATACTACATCAACAAGCTAATTTGACTAGAAACGTCGTATTTTTTTGCTTGTATTTTTATTTCTCTGTTTTATTTATATGAAATATTAAAAATTATGACTCAAAATATCAAATAAATCATGTCGGAAACAACATAATTTTGCATTATCATTTGAAATACAAAAATGCAGAAAGTTTCAAAGCTATTGCTAGTCGGAAAGTTGGTGCTTTTTCGATTATTAAATTTCGAAACAAACAGACAAGTGAAGCTAAATAAATAAATAAAAAAGAGAACGATTTCGGTTTTCAGATGAAACAAAGTAAATTATTAAGCAATCGTATTTTCGAGTGTGTTTTAAATAATTATTTTAAAGTCCTACATAGAGTACAATGATACATACCTACAATTGAGATACGAGTTATCCAGATTCAAATTCATTGAATTTTTAAGAAAATGTTTCCTTTTAAAATCATATAAGTTTAGTATAGTAAACATTATGCAAGTATATATGGATTGTAAAACAAGTAGTATTTAATTAAGATAGTTTATAAAAGTCTCACAGAGACGAAGCTATTTATATGAGAAACGCATGTAGAAGTCTTTATAGGGTAGTCCAAGGCTTATGACGTATATGGGTTGGCTTAAGTGATCACTTTACTCAATGCAACGTTCGCAATTCGAGCGTAAGAATATCCACATAATTTGAATTTTTTTGTTGTATATAATGTGTTCTAAATATTTTAACTAGTATTTAATCAAAGCACAAATTGCGCAACTATTTGTTACAACCATTATTGTAAGCGAAACTTGCAGTCGTTGAGGGAGGCAGACTGAGCAATCTTATTTGTAAGTCAAAAAAAAGGTAAAGAAATTTTCTTTTCGTGAAAAAAGTATATTTCAAGTCGCCCAGTACTGAATGAATTCTGCAGGGAATAGAGAAATTAAGATGTTATTTCCGGCAGCCTATTTTGGGTTAGCCTTGTAATATAATGGATAATGGACGCAGTTAGGGCAGATTATTTTTCACGGGGGAATTGGGAATTTATGTTTGTACCGTGCTATTTGAGTGAAATAACACAATTGCACCCACATACGAACGTGAGTTGTTTCTTTACTATGAGAACATGAAGGGTTTATTGTACCAACTGTAATAAAGCTAGTCCATAATACATTAAACGTAGATTCTTATCTAAATTATTAATCAAACATTTTTAATCAACAATTTCTTAATTCAAATAGTTATGGAGATAAGCGACGTTTGCAATTTTTTTCAATATTTTTGACCCATTTTCTGTTAAAGGTTCTACTAATATAAAGTAACATTAACTTTCAGAAAGAATGACATGAAATGATGAAAACCTGGCAAACAAATTTTGGTTCAAATTTCGGCGAGGTTTTATAGGAAATAAGAATTATAGAAAAAAAATCAGATTTTGAATATACAATATTTCCGACTGTAGGTTATATGACTTGTTTTAGATATTATCATTTAATAAGATTCTAAGACATTGTGTCTGCCTTTTAGAATGTATTTAATTATTATTTTATATAATTAGCCTGCCTTAAGTCATATAATATGTAAAAAGAGATGAATCAAATTAAAATATAATCAAATATTTTTCGTAATTTTGTCATAATAATTCTTGACTTATTTACATTTAAATTTCAGTTTCTTTTAGTGAGGGAGATAATCCAACAAAAAATTATCATTAAGGTATTTCACCTTTTTTGTAAAAATAAAATAAAGAAACTGCCATATCAATTAAAAATACTCTAAATATTATGGCCAGCATCACTATTTATTATAAAGGTATCGGTTATATCTAAAGTAATAAATGTTTTCACAAATTTAGAAGTCTCTTTGCAGGACCGCATCGTGCTTTTAGCAACATGCCGCCGTGAACATGCCCGATGGGCTTTCAATAATAGCTACAGATGACAACTTTTGGTCACGTTCCAACTAAATGTACGGTAATTTAATCCTTATTCATAACACCGAAAGAGTAAATTTGCTCGCTGACTCAACATTATTTTTAGCTCGACCAGCTTTACTACCAGGTTTTTCCCGGGATTGAGATACATATTAATTAACGATTAATTAATAAATTAATGATATATCGCTAAATTTTCTAAAGACCTTAAATACGTATTTATTTGATCAATCTAATCATATTGCATTTGTACAATCAATAATATAATAAGGAATCATAGCATGGGGCGCACCTTTTAAACTAACATTAAACCGCTAACCCGCTAAAACTGCATAAAACTTAATTATAAAAGTTATTCAAAAGAGACCAAGAGCCGCCCTGCGGAGTGGAACTTGCGAGGAAGGAACGGAACCCACACACGTGCACTTGTTCATGTATGCCATGTATACATCCGAGACTAAGGCCGGCCGCACACTGGATGCGTTTTCGTACGAAATTGAATTTTTTTTAAATTTATTAGAGATACTAACAGGATAATAGGTACGTGACCAACGCGAGATGCAATCAATGCGCGCGCTCCATACGTACGAAAATAATCGTACGAATACGTAAGTAATAATTCGTATCCAAAGTGCCGCCGGCCTAATATACACACGTGTGTTGCCCTAATAAATAAATATAACTCGTCGAAAAAACATAGCTGACGCGGTGATGCTATTCAAAATAACACACAATCTAGTTGATAGTCCGGAACTTCTTCAACGAATATCTTACCACATCCCAACTCGCAATAACACACATTCACCTATTTTCCATCTCCCCGTTTTGTAAGACCAACTCAAAACAAAACTCCATTATGTACAGATCCACAAATTCATTTCACACAAACTATCACCACATTGACATTTTCAATTCAACAATAAGAAACATAAAACAAACATCTTCAAGTTTGTGTTTACTGGGGTATTATGCCGTGTTGTTACGACCTTTCGGGCCGACGTTTCGGATCCCATTGCAGGGTCCATCATCAGGGCTGATGTGTTGTCTTGAATGTTGGTGTTGTGGTTAAGTATCGGCTTGCAATACCGTGCCGAAGTCATGATGTGTTTGTATTGTGTTGTATGTATGATTCATCTGTTGTCTGATCACTATCTCTGCGGAGTCTGCGACGAGAATGACTTTGAAGCGCCGGATACCAAGATGTTTTTAATTTGAGACCATCATCTCTATTAATGTTTATCGGATGCTTGTAGATTTCTAGTGCTTCCTTGATAAGACGCGCATGGTGACTCTTAGGCTTTCCAAGGATTTTCGGTTCGAATGCAAAATGATGGCCGGTATCCAGAAAATGCTCAGCCAGTGCTGATTTTTCTGGATGACCGAGTTTGCATGCCCGTTTGTGCTCGTTGACCCTTTTGGAAATGGTACGCGCCGTTTGCCCCACGTATACTTTATCGCAGTCTTGACAATCGAGTCTATACACACCCCACGAACATGTTATATTTAGAAGAATTTTTCAAATTTTTATTCCAAAATGAAATACTGCAACCATGTAGCACTGCTATTCCTATTTAGGTATAAAATTTTATAACAAACTTAATATTTAAAAAAAAGTAACCCATAAAAACCAAGTTTTTATTATACTCCCTTTCTTTGTAAAATATAACAACAATTAAAGACGAATTAAAACATATAACATAACACTTAACTTACAGTAATTTAATATATTTCTAAAATATCAGATGTTTTGAGCTTTGATAAAACACTTCATGCTTTGAAGATTAAATTCTAAAAACATTTGTCAGTCAATTTAGATTTTCGACATTCGTAGTGAAGTACCTATTATGTATACGACGGAGTAATTCAAATTTAGAAAATATTCCGCGACGTTATCGGACCGCCGTAATCAAACTTTTCTAATGATTCCAATTTGAAAAAACCAATAAAATTTCTAAAAATCCGAAATTATACTACAATTATTAATTTTTCTAACGAAAATTTGATAGATCTTCTTGATCGTCGCCACGAGTCTACTTGCCAAGTTTCAGCTCGATTGGATCACGGGAGAAGGGTCAAAAATCGTTCCAAAGTTTTTGTTGACGGCAAGCCGGCAAGCAAGCAGACGCCACGAGTTAATATAAAGGGAGTAATAAAGCCCTTCAGAAATTTAAATGTATAAAATAAAGTTAAATTTTCGAAATAAAAACATTAATCTATTTAGACAAAATCATGTCGTATTTCATAGAGAACATGATTTTGTCTAACATTTTTCAAAATTTGTAATTTAAAAAACATTGTATCAATTTAAATTATGTTACATTGTTCCTCCCCGAAGCACTCTTTCGGCGAAGTACATATTATTGCTTGAATTATTTTTGTAGTGGCCTTGAGATGTATTGTAATTATATTATTATTTGAAAATACATAAAAAAATCTTGGGTACATATCAGTTTCATAAGTATGTAGTTATTTCGGTTTTGTTTCACTGAAAAACGCTGAAAGTTTTTTTTCAAGAATAGGATAAATTTAATTTAATCAAATAATCACAAATTATTTAACTAATCCGAGTCTCAATACATTCCATAAAAACACTATCTTACAAAATATATTTTCTTATTGAAATAACGATAAATATGTACCTAATAAACGAAAAGGCGTCTTCTCTTAATTTTTGACAGTTATATCTGAAAGCAAACAAGCATAGAAAATAGCGTGTTGACAGAATAAATTGTGGTAGAGAGCAGATATTATTTGTCGCTTTGGGCAGAATTTCAGAACAGAATTTCGGTTTTATTATTAAGTTTGTAATTGTTTTTATGTATTAGTAGCAGAAGCATAGGCGAACAATAATCAACAGATGTCTCTAGCAGAGACTATAGTAATAAGTGAAAGATTCTTGATTCAAACATAATAAAACTTTCAAAATTTGATATGTGGAATTTTTTACGATGAAATTGGTGAACGTTGCGTTATGTAGAGTGCTTTATCGCTTAAGCCAGCTCAGACAGGTTGTAAGCCCTGAGCCATCGTATAAGAGACTTTCATCCACTTTTCTCATATAAATTAGCTCTGTCTCTGTGAGACTTCTATAATATCCTTGAGGAATAGCGAATAAGGAAGTATGGAATACAAATTATTGTTGGATATGGAAAATTTATTTTTTACCAATGAGTGTGTGCATCCTTGAATTATCTGAGAAGGAAAGAAGTCGTCATTGACGGGGTCACTACTTTGTTATGCCCTAATAAACGAAACATCATATCTTACCTTGACATTTGCGATATAATTAGAGACCGTAATTAAGCTTAATTCATCCAAGAAACAATTATAATATATATAAATTTTTTTATATATGAAAAATATTAGGTATATACTCAGTATTATAATGCGTGTATACTCGTATATATGAACTATCGCTATTGAGGCTAGAGGATACTAACCCACGGCACGAATGAGATTTTTAGCTACGAGTATTTTCACCTCGACACAATCTCTGACACTTGTCTCGCGTCTTGCATCATACATGTTTTACATGACACGTAAAATGTTAGTCTATTGACCTATCTTCAGCAAATTCACAACATTTATGGCCCCCACAGGACGTAGGTACTTATATTATATCAATATATATATATATATATTGCTGTCACATCGAAAATATGCGAGTTTGGTGGGAGTTGCTGAGCGTGGGTGGGAGTGGGTGACGAAAATGTGCTTTCTAGCACATTGTTTTTTATGGGAAGGCCGCAAATGCTTCAGATTGTTTCAAAATAGGCGCGCCGACTGTGTCGGTGAAACTAGAAGGTTTCGGAAAAACCTGCTCTAGAAAGTTCTGGAAGGAGAAGGTTCTAGAAAATTCCCGAAAGTTCTATAAGGTTCTTAACCGAGTGGCGGAATGTGTCGGTGTGTCTAGAAGGTTCCTGTACATTCGATAAATTTCTTGAAAGTTCTGGAAGGAAAATGTTCTAGAAGGTTCGCGAATGTTCTATGACGATCCAAACAGTGTACTAAAAATCTACACGTGCGAAGCCGCGCAGGCACAGCTAGTATAGTATAAGCTTTCTATGAAAATTATCAATATTTCTAGCATTAATTTAATATTTGCATACTTTGAATGAAGAAATCAGCAGAAGTTTGTGAAACAAACTGATTTCTAGCAACTTTTAAAATAATGTAAGTACCTACCTAATTATTTTATGTATATTTATA
>JADDOH010011938.1:0-128076 GCA_016648135.1 Agrypnia vestita
TGTAAATGTTATATAAAAGATAAATAAATTGAAATTGAAAATTGAAATGTCTCCCTGTTGGATGACCGAATAAATTAAAAAAAAAATAAAACATCCTATTTACAGCTAATGATCTGAAGTGACCTTTGAATCTTCATTAAAAATTACTTTTCGCGACATAAAAATTCAACTCGGGGACAAAAAATATTCAGCCGGTGTCGCGCCGGTCGGCCAGAGATGATGTATTATTATACACTATAAGGGATGATTTTGTAGGTGCGGGTTTCTACAAATCCAATAAAGAAACGGGACGTGAATTATTAACGTTGACACGCTCCGAAAACAAAACTAAGGGAGGCATTCTATCTCCATCCTAGTTCCGCGTGACAGATATTTGACACACGAGCCTCTCCATATTCCATTTCCCCGGAATGATTGTCATTTCCTGCCAGCCGCGCTGTTTCGCACTCGGGTCGCTCGCTGGCGCACAGAGCCATATGGTCGCCCTCGCCGACGGAGATATTAGAAAAATAATTGGATTCCAATATGTGTATCTCTTGATTATTTGTGCTTCGCTTAAAATAGTCGCTAATATTTGACGCTCGTAAATAAATTCATATCTGTATTTACGTAGCTGGATAAAAAGAAAAACCTCCAATCCGATGATAATATAAATATACTCGTACAACTAGGTATCGGAGATCTTAATATTGTTTATCATTCTATTTTATTTGCCTTGACTGTTTTATTTGTATATCTTTTCTCTTGAGTTTTTTACCAATTACCTGGTATTATTATTTTTTTAACATTAATTTTATTTTAACATGTTTATGTTACAATGTTTATCGCACTACTATTTCTGTAAAATAATAATTCTCTCATGTAAAAGCCCTAAGGACAAGTACAAAAAAAATAAACGTAGGCAAACAGTAGTGTACAAAGAAATCACACAGATTTTATTTTCTTTATAATACGAATATTAAGCTAGTACAAGAAACAAAAATACGATCAAAATACAATGCTGTATGTGAGAAGATTAGAAGCAAAAGCGCCATTTAGTGTATAGAGCAAAGGGTTTGAATATGACTGTTCGCAATTCATACCTTATATGAAAGAACTTCTCTGTATTTGAAAAACATTTAATCAAAAGTATGTTAATTTTGAAATCTCCTCTCTGGGCTTAAAACCATTTTTTCATTTTAAATTTTGTATAATAGATAGTGACACTTTTACCATCCACTCATATTTTTTAATCCGCTCATATATAACATTTTGTAATTAAGAAAATTAATTATAGTAAAATTAAGCAATAAATAACTGAATAAATTTAGATTATAGAATTAAGTTGCCATAACACTGCCTCAATACAACATCAAAAACTTTACACTTACATTTAAGTATTGAACAATGGAATTCATATATCATATTGTTACGTGTCGTGGCTGCAGCAGGAATTAATGAAAACGCTGGAATTTAATAATGGATTTATTGATTACTGAATAATTAATTTAACGAGCGTACAAAGTTGCTGAACACTATTAAAGGTAACTCTATTATTTAAATTAAACTGTTCCGCAAATTTATCATTCGTAAATAGACCCTTTATAATCACTTTCACACCTTATTCACTATTCACTAGAACATTCCATCTAATTTCCGCACTTATTAATTTCGCTTCGGTTTGTTCGTTAATGCTCTGATATCGAAATTCCGAGTCGTTTCTCGCGTTTTCCAGAAGTTCCTCGCGGTTTCCAGACTTTTGGAGATGTTTCTCGATGTTTATCATAAGCCGTAGATTATGCTAGTCCGTTCTGGAATCTTCGTTAGTATTGTGATCATTTCAAACGTCTGTCACTTGACATGAGTGCGTGATTCTTTTTAGTCTAGTTACAATATAATATCATATGAAATTAAATCCTTTCCCTAAGTATTCTGTGAAGTCTTAGTCGTATATGTAGGTGCGTTAATATAGTATTTTTTATGTCAAAAATTACAAGAAACAGCTAGAACTAGCCGTACATCAAGTAGGAACATGCTACAAAATCAATTCAGTAAATTGAGGAATATCTAGCTTGCTTTTTACTATTTTGTTCAACAGTATTATTAACTCTCAAAGTTTTTCTAGTCGACAAGCCCAATAAAAAATCCTAATTCATTCGTGCGTCGGGAAAATTATTTTGATTTAACTTTATTAAACTTTATTATTTATTACTCGTTTAATTATTTGTATAAACTTAATTATTTATTGATCGTAAATCATGTATGTTTATATTTTATTCACGATATATAATAATGTGGTTCCCTCCACTTAGGTATGTTCGACTAATATCATGATCCCATGTCTAAGGCCCATATTCAGAGTCAATTCTAAGATGATTTAATGGTTAATGTACTTGTAATGTAATGTAATGTAAATACCTTAACAGCATTATTTTCATTAAAAATAACACTTAAGGCGTAACCTTTAATTCATCTAAGTATTGACTCTGAAATTCGAGCTTATATATTCCATTTGGAATACTACGTTATATTGTAAAGCTCAGTACAGAGAAGCAGATCTCGACCACAAATCTATGATGAGAGTCCCTGACAGCCGTTTACAGACTTAACGATGTACGGGCGTGGATGGGTATTATTGTTCAAGAAAACAAGTAGAATACTAACTAGCAAGTGTCACAAAAAAAGACTATAAAGAATGTGGCATTTTAGCGGTCCTTCAAAGTTGCCCCCCCCCCTAGTTTTCATAGAATTGTTTGCGTCATCAAGTCGGGCATTCTGCAAGACAGTGTAAGCATGTAATACAAAAATATATAGAATAAATTTTGAGGATACCATTTTTTAAACAATACAAGAAGAGAGAGTAAAGTATGAAGAAGAACGAAGAAGAGGCTCATTGGAATTATGAGAGAAGATGCTCTGACTTTGTTAAGGGGGGGGGTAAGGTTAATTCGTACAAAAAAAGGCATGTTTTTGTGAATTTTTTGTGACATAGTTAAAATTTCTTTATTAAAACCAATAGTACATTAAAGTATGACATTTGAATAATATTGTGTAAAATTTTCAAGCCGAAATATTAAAAAATACGGCAATGGCAGCAATTATTCGGACGTGTCTCGGAAAAAAAGAGAATTGCGGTGTCCATCCTAACTTGGTGCTAGATCATCTGAAATCAAAAAAACAAAGTTCTTTCGTTAGATAATAGGTTTTCCCAGGTAACGCTTGGAGAGTTTTTTGAAATTTCAATTTTTCAATTTTTTGGAACACTTTGAAGGGAAAAACGCGATTTTTTGTAAAAAATATCGACTAATTTGTTATTCAAAAATAAAAATTAATAACAAATTTGAAAAAAAGTCTCCAGCGTTACCTCGTAAATTATGTACAGAAATAGCGTTCAAAATTTCAAAAAGATCGGTGCAGTGGTTTTGAAGTTATGATGGACACCGACTTTGAAAACGCGAGATGTGGGGAAAACGCTTTAAAGTTTTGCACACTGTAAAATTCAAAATAAAACTCAACACTTATCTTATACTTACACATAATCGTTGATGCCATGTTCACACAGCAAAGAGCTTTAATCATCAGCACCTTTTTGTCCTTGTCTTAGAAAAATTCTTCTAATACAATAGCACGTCCGGTAGTCCTCAGGTGAGCGCGTCTCTTAGCTGCCCGAGCAGGTATTGAAAATCAGTCTGATATAGCTCAAAAGTTCATAATTTCGTCAATTTTGCTCCGATTGACTTGAAATTTTGACACAATATTCTTGCGATGTTATAAATTCATTTAAAAAATTAAAAATAAAATGTAAAAAAAAAAGTTAAAAACCTTACCCCCCCTTAAGTGGAAGAAACAGGAACCACTACACTAAGTAATCCATGGGCAAGTTTTTCTTAGTTTTTTATTTTTATTCAACTGGTTGGTGGGATATTTGATCACTTTTAAGACCGAGATTACGTCACGTTTATACTTGGGAAGTAAAAATGCTAAAAGGAAAGGAAAAACCTTTAATGGGCTAAGTTTTCACTTTAAAATGCGAAAGGTTCAAGAGCTTCGTTCTCCCTTTGATAATTTTTATTTTATGTGACTCCGCCATTTTTTGGAATTCAAAATATTTAATTAACTATGTTTTCAATACACAGGTTTATGATTTAATACTTATTTCAAATGCAACTTTATTGATATTCTGACAAAAAATTAATAATTAGAATGTACAAATATAAAAAAAAATGTTTATGCTGCCAATCAATACGGCCAAAGTAGGCTCGTGAATTCATGTTTGGCAGTGTTTTATAAAATATCCTAATCAGATCATTTTTTTTTCTTTGTCTATAATAGAATTAACACCATTATTAAATTGTATACATTTAATTATTACTATTACTTATTTTTAATTGGCAATAAGATTGTTTCACAAATGTTATATAAATAATAAATATTCTTGAACAATATACTACTGAAAGAGCACTGTCTGCTATACTAAAGTAAATTACTAGTGTAGCAGGCAGGGCGTCAAATCAATTTAGTGTTTATTTGCTGCCAAGACTCTCAGCAAAAATGAAAAAAGCTTAATTAATTTTGTAAACATTGTTAACATTGTAATATTGAATTGAATAAACATTGAAGTGTAAAAAAGTGCCTTTTACTTGGTCAATCGAGTATTTTTGTAATGTATGTATTCTGTAATTACAATAACATAAAAAGAATGATTGTATTGTTATATTATTAACGGATTTGGCATTTGCGTAGTAGTGATGATAATTAAATAAGGAAAACATCAACCTTGGTACCTCTACGTGAGTTTAATAATATATTTTTAAATATAAAATGAATAAAAAATAGGGTCGCTCAGGTGGTTTGGGCATGTGGAGCGAATGAACGAGGAAAGAATGACAAGAAAGATATATATTGAAAGTGTTGACGGCGCCAGAAAGAGAGGGCGACCACGGAAGACGTAGCATGACCACATTAACCAGATACTGGAAGATGGTCCTGTTAGAAGCCTGAACAACCGTCGAGCTTGCATGCGAAGATGTATGACTGTAGATGAAGCGAAAGTTGTATGTCGGGACAGAATAGTATTGCGCTCTATCCTCTCTGTCTACCCCAACAGGGAAACGGCGTGGTGGTAGTTAGTTAGTTAGTATAAAAAAAGTGAAAAATCAATATTAATATCTATATATATATATAATATCATATATATTATATATATATATTTAAGATATATATTATATAATAAAAAACCCGATTTTCCCCCTACCGCCAAGTTTTCTCCTTCAACACAACAGCCACAACCACCACCAGTGGTTATGGCGGTGGATAGCCCTTGGTGTCACATCGAGAATGTGCGAGTTTGGTGGGGGTGGCTGTGCGTGGGTGGGAGTGGGTGACGAAAATGTGCTTTCTAGCACATTATTTTGTTATGGGAAGGCCGCAAATGCTTCAGATTGTTTCAAAATAGGCGCGCCGACTGTGTCGGTGAGTCTAGAAGGTTCCGGAAAAACCTGCTCTAGAAAGTTCTGGAAAGAGAAGGTTCTAGAAAATTCCCGAAAGTTCTATAAGGTTCTAAACCGAGTGGCGGAATGTGTTGGTGTATCTAGAAGGTTTCTGTACATTCAATAAATTTCTTGAAATTTCGGGAAGGAGAATGTTCTAGAAGGTTCGTGAAAGTTCTATGACAATCTAAACAGTGTACTAAAAATCTACGCATGCGAAGCCGCGTGGGTACAGCTAGAATAATATAATAAAACTCGCGTAGATGTAATGTTTTTTGTCTTATTAAATAATTATACTGTTGTGTTGTTTTTGAAATTTTGAATGAAACTTTTCGGTGCCATTGTTCTTGACAAATTTTCAATCAAATACAAAGAATAAATTTTTTTCTCTGAAGGTATTCCAGTCGCCCGCGTTGGCGGTCCGGTAATCCCAGCCCGCGACCACCCTCCCCCCCTCTCACCCGTCAGCTCGTCTTTTTGTAAATAAAGTTCGCAAAACAGGATCGCTGTGCTACGTGGAAATGTTTATTTAAGTTTTTTTATTGCCAAATCACATAAAATAAGGATGCCTTTTACCAGACGTGATCTAATTCCTGTGACGCCGGCGGAGAAATGGAATAATAATATAATAATGATATAAACCAGATTCCGATAGTCGAGGTATTGATGTCTGGATACTGGATAGAGAATTGAAGACCCCATGGCAAGAAGTTGTTAACTAACATTCAAGTTATTTTGAGATAATTAGACTTTTGCATTTCGCCTTTGAAAAATATGTTTTATCGCTAATTCAAGATTAATGTTTATTGATTTATGTCACTAAAATATCAAAATAAGTATTTACAAAGTAAAAAAACGCAATATACTAATTTTGCCTAAAAACATGTAGTTAACAACCATTTTTTCGCCTCTGGAACTCATTTTTGATAGAATAACACCTTTTTAAATTTGGTAAAACACGAACATCAAACAACCCCTCAAATGCTATCTGTTTTCACCATCCATTATCCAAAATTACAAAATACCCGGCATGTTAATTAATAATACAAAACATGGTGTGTACCATTTAAAATTATTGAAAAATAATATATAAGTACATATTATAACAGTCTTCAAATAAAAATAAATATACGACAGTACTGCCAGAGTAAAATTTATACTAACCATAAATATTCCAATCAAATTAAAAGGCGTATTGATTCGAGAATGATGGCATGAACATGTTATTATTGAAGATAACATGTTCTTCCTATTAATAACTGATTTGATTTTTATGAAAAAGTGTAATTAACATGTTAATCCCTATGATTTGAACATTAATTATTTTAAAGTTCTGAACTTATTTCCAATGGAGAGAGCGTACATTATTTAGTTTAGAGAGCTTATTAACACATTTTTGACAAAAATGTTAGTTAACAACTTCTTGCCATGGGTCTTCGGTGGTTTGGCCAGTCTACTGTAGAGCTGTTCCGGGCCGCAGTTAACAAAGTTCTCATAGCCAACGTGACAGAGCACGAAAAGAAGAAGAAGAATTCAAAATATTAACAGAGAGACAAATAATACAGTTTTTTTTATTTAAGGTAAAAACTTGTATTTTCGATTGATCTGAATTCCTGCCATCTGCGGGTACCCTGGGACACTCGGTATTTTATTGTTGCCAGCTGTTAACTACCTCACACATTCCCTGGGATGCATCGATTGCCAAATATCTTCATTCAAAATGCATAATATATTTATTCAACAGAAAATGCTGTTCTCACATATGTATGTACATAAAAAGGAATATTCGCTGCTTCTTAAATAAATATTCAAAATCAAATATGTATAATATTTAATTCAAGTACCGTGTGTTTAAATAGGTTTTTGCGTGTTTTATTCGAATGAAAGCTAATATTCCTCGCTCAAACGTCACAACTTCTGGAATCAACAAAAATTCCCGCAGCAAATTTATTTACTGTAGTATTATGGAAGAGTGGGCATATTTTTGAGCTTGTAATCTGATCAAGCGTGTACATGTTAATTAACTTTGTTGATTTGGTCTTTTTTATGAAGTATAAATAATGCAGATGTATTTTGTTTGAAATGTTATTAAATTGATGTGTTTTATATTTTCATCTAAGAAGGTTTTATACTAAATACGGCTCATAGTTTTGGGGGATTTTTGTTTGTATTATCTTGTTATCTTAATAATAACACATTAACTGCTCTGCTGTTATATATAAAACAGTGTAATAAAGTAACTTATGCCGCAATAAATACGGACAAATGTTATCGTCCATAAAATGGTCATTAATACATAACTTTAAATATTAAAAAAATAGTGTACTAGTGCCTAAAGTGGGTAGTGCGATTACAAGTAATCAAAACATCCTGAATGCGAACAAATATGCTTTTTTATACATTTAATTAAATGCAGTAATGGATATAAACAATATATGAATATAAATAAAACCACAGCGGTAAATAATAATAAAATTATTAAAATAATAATAATTATTGAAATAATAATTTATTAACACCACCATCAGCCATCTGTTGAAAAGTAAAATAAATACTATTCTTTACAAACTATCAAACCACAAATATGACATTATATACTTCGTCAATTTTGGCTTACTGGGGTTTGTGAGATATCTTGATATTTCTCATAGAAACTTAACGTGTACATAAAAGTACATCCTTTCTATCTTGTCTTAGGAAATCATGACCAGATATGTATAGTTTTCTGGGATATTCTGCCGTGTATATGTGACCTCTCTGACCAACGATTCGGATCCCATTGAGGGGTCCATCATCAGGGCTGATGTGGCCGATGACATCAGCCCTGATGATGGACCCTGTAATGGAATCCGAAACGTTGACTAGAGAGGTCACATGCACACTGCAGAATATCTCAGAAAACTATACATAAGATTCTGAACGGCCGTGAAAACCTAAGGACATTTTCATGACCAGATGTTGCTATCATTAGAATATGTGGATTTGATCGGATTTTTGATCGTCAAATATTCAATATTTGGATCAAGATCATTTTGAATGTGGATTAAGTCATGTTCGTAAGTACTTCCTTTGTAATAATTCATGGCTCAAATGGAACGATCATGTTGAAGAATAAATCATTTTCATTGCTTGTCACGGCGCTTTAGTCTGGGCCACTGCAATCTTTACTTTTTCTTCTTTTTTGAGTAAATCACTCGGTAGCTCACCACACATCCTCGGAGGGTTTGAACTCTGTATAGGTCTTTTCTTTCATGCTTGCAATTGAGTTAGTATGGATACAGTACGTAATACGCGCATTGTTTTGTTGTGTTAAGTTAACGGATACGAGATGGTCGTATCCGTAAACTTAACACAAAGAAACAATGCGTGTATTACGCACTGTACCCACACTAACTCATTTGTAAACTTATACGAAAAGACCTATATAATACAGTTAAACAATCCATATGCAAAAAGGTAAAATTTTTAAAAATACATTTCGTTTATTTTGTATATTTGTTTGTTTGTTTATTTGTTTACGCTCATTACAGGGTTTTACATAAAAATATAAAATAAAATTCAAAAAGTATATACATTAAACATTATCAGTTATAAGCAGTAAAATATAAAATATATAAATATAAAGTTTATAAATAAGCAATTAAAGGTATAAGCAGTGAAAGTATTGGGTATAAGCGTTAAAATATAAGTATAAAAATTAACAATATAATGTACAGAGCAGTAATGTGTATAAAAAATATATTAACAGTTGAAGTTAGTAATGAAGTAATATTGTCTATTTAAGCGTAAACTTTTTTTTTGTGCAAAATTTGTGTGCAAAACATGGTATTTATAAAGAAATAAGTAGAATATATAACCCGGAATGAACCTATTTAGGCTAGAAAAAGTTTTATGAAATTTTATTATGAATAAATTAAAAAATACATGGACTTGGAGATGAATTGGATACATGAACTCGACACTCCTCCACACCGCATCTTCCAAGTTGAGGAGAAGTTGAGTTATACTTTCGTTGATTACATATTGTATACTGTGAATGGTCGTACAGACAGACTATTATTAGTCTTAGGAATGTGTTATTTTTTTCTGCGCGCGCTGTAATTTGTTTTCCAATTTAAATAAAACAGCGATCGGATGAACGTCGATAAAATAAACAAACAATGTGTTCCCGAATTAATTAGGTGGGTTTTTCATTTTACGCAGAACTAAAACTGAAAGGCATAACATGGCATGTTTAATTTATATACTTACATTAAACGCGCACCGGGCCATTGTGTCGTAAAAATCTATAAATTTCCGCAGACGTATGGCCAGCGGCCGCCAGTAATGGATGCCCAAAACCCATTAGTTAAAATGAACAGGCTTCTAATTGACGACAAATTAAATTTTATAGATTATAAAAATAATTGGTCAGAATTGATTTCATTAAAAGTACCCATAAATATCGGATATATCCGACATCGAAACGCGCGGCACGGAAATGAATTTTTCAAAGTAGGTAAGTTTGTAATTCAATTTAATTCAGTTTATTTATTCAGTGGTAACGCAATGTAACCGACTGAAACAGGCTTTGCTTTTAAAAAAATAGTTTCATAATATGCATGTAAAAAATTTATTATGCGTGTAAAAAAAGTACAACACAGAATTTTGTCATAATTAAAATTTACAAAATGGTGGATCTGCAGCACCATGAAGAGACAGTCGATTTGAAAAGCTGGTCCGTGGCTAGCAACAAAGATGCTGTAATTTTTGATCTAGAAGAGTTTTTAATTTTTTTTCAATCTAATACCTTGACTTGCCGTTTTTGAAAACATTGATTTTTATTAAAATAAAAATCCATTTTTTCACAAAAAAATCGTTTGAAATCAGCTATATTTCAAAAAATTTATAACCTACCAAAAAAAACTTCGTATTTATTTGGGTAATTTATGTTTTAGGTACTGTTAAAGTTTTAAATAAATTGATAAAAAAATGTTTTAGTTAACTGAGTTATAACAATTTGAAGATAGCGTGGTCGGTGAATTTAAAAACGAGTTATGTAGGTTATTCTTTTGCATTGTCCTCGAAACTTCATTTACCTGACTGGTGGAGATATGTATATATATCAAAAACTGTAAGGCCGACTTTATTCAAATTTTGCACATATCTTACTAACAACAAAGTAAGTAAGTTTTTTTTAAGCTTTTATAATGTGCGCCGTTTGTTTATTATGAAATTTTAACAATTTTTTTTGGAAAAAAATTAAAATCATTTTCAATTTTACTTCATTTACACAAAAAAATCTATTTATTTCGCTAAGTTACTTCATGTACATTACATAATTTAGTAAGAAAATAATTAACTCTTTCATTTCACTCAAACCCTTTGGACATGATTATCTCCACCAGCTGCGCGCGTGACGGAGAAAAACCTTTGCGGGACAGCACACAACTCGGCCATTTCTAAATTTTCTTAATCATTGGTTAATGAAAACATAAATTAAAGTATACCGTAAACAATGATAGTAAAACTTATTTTATTATCATTGTTTACGGTTCCGAATGCTGGACTTTGTACGGCTCTTACTCTAGGCAACTCGAAACAGCAGAAATGCGAATGCTTAGATGGTCGGCAGAAGTAACACTAAAAGATTGGATTAAAAGTTCACGCATTCGTGGCAGCCTGAGTGTAACGGACACACACAGTAAGCTGGAGGAGCGACAGTTGAGATGGTATGGATACATAAGACGGAAACCACCAGACCACACGGTGAAGTGGGCAATGTCTATGTAGCTTCATCGACAGTCATCCAGAGGAAGATCAAAGAATTCCTGGATGACTCATTGCTCCAAATACAGAGAAACGGCCTGGATGAAAGCAATACCCAGAAACGAAGAAGATTCAGCCTGAGAATGAGAAGAGCCGACCCCAACAGCCTACCTAGGCAATGAGTTGGGATGGTGCAAGGAAGAAGAAGAAGAAGAATTATAGTAAAACAATTTTTTACGTCAATTTTTTTTAATTTGAATGAATTTGTCAAAAGGTTGCGCAACCCCTTAAGGCTAAGTTTATGTGTAAACTCATAATACTACTTATTCCTCTGATACAGTTTGAGAATAGGCATGATAACAGTATTACAGAATTAAAGAATAAGTAATTTTAGAGAACAAAATATTTTGAAAGGATTCTAAAAAATTATTCAGTTTTAATATACACATTGAGATTAATAAGATTTTCAATACAATAACGGTATATAACTGTGCAACCCGCCATTTTAACTGACACACAGGTCAGAGCGAATGACGTCACGCCTCAGTACCCATCACCGTGTCTTTGAACCGTTGCCATAGACACAATGCAATGTTTACTGAGGCTTGACGTCACGTAGACGAAATGACAGCTGCGGGCGTTTTTGCGCGAAATTAAAAATATGCAGATGAAAATGCAATTATTTGCGTAAAAACTTAGTTTATTACTGAAATAATGTTATTTTCGGTAATAGTAGACGTGTAGCTACAATATAGAATGTTGTTTCAAAATCTGTCATCACGCCTATTGTGTTGACTACTGTGCAGTCGAATAGAATAGAGTGGGGCGTAAACAATGTGATTCGCTCTTGGTGTGCCATCACGGTCAACCCTACACTCTGTGTAGTCCGCAGCTGGGCTGGGGGAACCAACTTTGCCGAATATGATTGCCTCACCCTGTTATAAATATATCAGTTTGGGAGTAGAATAAGGCAAAACATTTTTTCTAGGGCGTACTCCCTTTCTTTCAACATGTAGCCTCTGATTGTCTGTCGAAAAAACTTTGGATCGATTTTTAACCCTTTACCCGTTATCCAATCGAGCCTAAACTTTGCAGGTAGACTTGTGGCGACGATAAAAATGATCTAACAAATTTTCGAATGTTCTTAGGTTTTCACAGCCACTCAGAATCTTCAAGTTTGTGTTTACCGGGGTATTATGCCGTGTTGTTACGACCTTACGGACCAAGGTCCCAAGAGCCCATAAGGTCGTAACAACACGGCATAATACCCCAGTAAACACGAACTTAACAAATTTTAGTTTAAAAAAATTAATAATTATAGTATAATGTTTGATTTTTCGAAATTTTAACGATTTATATATTGTTTAATTTTCGGACCCGACGCGTGGAGTAGACGGGAAACCTGTTTCAATGAGAAAGAGAGTATTTGATTTTTATGGGTTAGTTTTTTTACATATGGAAAGATTTATCTTGAGAAGAACAAGGAGTTCGTATGACAAAAGGGTCCACGAAGTGAGTATATCTATTAGAGCGTGTCCTAGCTTTTCGTCTTTCTATTTTCGCTTTTTAGTCTGTTATTATTACAAAATTTATGATAACGATTCGTTCCACGCCTGTTTTATTAAATCCATAAACTCCAAAGTGTTCGCTGCGAGGTAGCGCGGGTCAGTGTCGCGACATTCCTGAGTACCTACCCCGCGTGGGACACCCTCTAATTAAACATTCCCCGTAATAACACTTCATCACTCACATCACTCAATATCTGCCCCGAAGACCTCTTTTCACTTACGTAATAATAACATTCTCCTCACTGAGTATCTAGCGACCGTAAATTTCCCCTGAAAATTGTAAATATAAAGTAATTATTTTGTTTGCTCACGTAATAAAGGAGTAAGCGGAATGAAATTGAAATTCACTTTTCAAATTGATTTTCGATAATACCTTTAAAAATATAGGTACCGTGATTTGGGTCTATAGAGACAACGTGGTGAATAGAGACAATAGGAGGGAAAAAAATTGGTGTGAATATCATCATCATCATCACTCTTGGCACTACAACCCTTGGTGGGTCTTGGCCTCCTCAATAATTTTCCTCCACTCATCTCGGTCTAGTGCCAGCTCTCTCCAGTTCCGAAGCTCTAAGGCAGAGATGTCTTTGAGGACGTGTCTCTCATCAGTTGGTTTGAATATATAGGCATAAAATTAAATTTGGCCAAAGGCATATGATAATAGATAACCTTGACAAATATCTTTCAAAAATTTCTAATAACCTATAACAAAAAAAGTATGAACGGGTGTCACTTTACTAAAAACCTTGGAAAAAGTGAATAAATAATATTTTTTTGTATTTTCGCAAGAAACTAAAACGTTTTTCTACCTCTTGAATATATTTGTGTCCAGTTTTTGTTTATATTTTTAAATGTAGATGGATTAAATCGAAAGACTCGTTTTGAGAAAACTCGTGGTTAATAGAGACCCCATTGGGATGAATAGAGACCCTATACTAGGTTATTAGAGACGTCATCAGGGTCAATAGAGACAATCTGTTTGTAAATAGAGACAACAAAAATCATTTTTGAATATTTACAATTAAAAGTTTTTTTTCATTATTTACGTAAATCTCGCTTTCTATATTTTTAGAACCCTTCATCTAAAATGCCTCGTATCTACAAACCTAATCCAAGAAATAGGGTTCGAATCCCAGTAGTAGCCTAATATTTTTTCGTGAATTAGATTTTTCTGTATGTCTTTCTAATTGATTGATTAATTTGATTTAAAAAAAAATTTCACAGAACTTTGTTCTGAAAAATTACAACTTCATAAATGTGAATGTATTCTTGAATATATATAATATCTGTTGTATAAATGTATGTCTTAATAAAATGAATTATTTAATTAATTCTGGCATCCAACTAGCGGTGGCATTGTAAAGTAATTTCAACTACCGTATCAAAAAAAGTGGATTGCTCTATAGACAAAAATAAAAATTAATAAATTAATAAAAATAAGAACTACATATAAGGTCGATATATTCACGGAAACATAGAGGGTTGCTATAGCTTAGTGGTCAGAGCACCGGCCCCGGAAAGGAGGTGACCTGGGTTCGAATCTCAGTAGTAACCTAATATTTTTTCATGAATTAGGTTTTTCTGTATGTCTTTCTCATTGATTAATTAATTTGATTTAAAAAAAAATGATATATTACACTCTAGTTTTTTTCAAAATATTTTTGCCTTTAATTTATACTTATTGTTATCGTTCTTGTATTTTCTAATAAGAGGACAATTATTTTCAATGACACTTCAGTTTTAATCAAAATATATTTAAGACACTGTATCTACCTTCCATTTTCATGTCCGCGGTATCTATTTTACGTTTAGTGTCTCTATTGACCTTGTCCAGGTCTCTATTGTCCCCACTTTCTGGTAAAAAGAGGCACTGACCAAAAATCTTATTATCTCATTATATTTGAATTGTTGAGTCGGAGTTCAGTAACAAATTAGTAGAGGGATAATAGAGACACTTTTATAACAACAAATAATAGCACTTGTCTCAACTTTTGCAAAGTCAGTGAATGTTGAAAGGTGAAACGTGTCAGTATTGACCCCAAATGACGGTACGTTAGTTTCGAATGCTTTATGACTCGCAAATGTAGAAAACTTTTAAAATACGACTATCGAGAAAGTAGGTATAGGTTGACCACAATCAAAAAACCATTCCTTAGCTTTGTCCGGTAAGAAGAGAGCGGGGGAAAGATGCCTGGCAAGCCCGTATTACAATCCTCAATGTGATATTCCAAATAAATATATATTTTTTACTTCTTCTTCAAACACAGCAAAATTATTTTGTGGTGACATAATAATTATAATTTATAGAAATAAACTTTGTTTACACCATTTTTTTTATTGGAAAAAATTCAACATGTTTCAAAGCCAATGGTTTCTTCATCAGGATAACAAATGAAGACCCCATGGCAAGAAGTTGTTAACTAACATTTTTGTCAAAAATGAGTTAATAAGCCGTCTAAACTAAATATTGTACGCTCTTTCCATTGGAAATAAGTTCAGAACTTAAAAATAATTAAAACATGTTCAAATCATAGGGGTGAACATTTTAACAACACTTTTTCATAAAAATCAAATCAATTACTAATGGGAAGAACATGTTATCTTCAATAATAACACGTTCGTGCCATCATTCTGAAATTAACAGGATTTTTAATTTGATTGGAAAATTTATGGTTAGTATAAATTTTGCTCTGGCAGCACTGTCATATATTTGTTTTTATTTGAAGACTATTATAATATGTACTTATATATAATTTTTCAATCATTTTAAATGGTACATATCATTTTTTGTATTATTAATTAACATGCCAGGTATTTTGTAATTTTGGATAGTAGATGGGAAAAACGGATAGCATTTGAAGGGTTGTTTGATGTTCGTGTTTAACCAATTTTAAAAAGGTGTTTTTCTATTGAAAATGAGTTCCAGAGGCGAAAAAATGGTTGTTCAATACATTCTTTAGAGAAAATTAGTATATTTTTATTTTTTTTTGTGCATAAATGCGTTTTTTTTACTTTGCAAATATTTTTTTGATATTTTAGTGACATAAATCAATAAAAATTAACCTTGCATTAGCAATAAAACATATTTTTCAAAGGCGAAATGCAAATGTCTAATTATCTCAAAATGACTTGAATGTTAGTTAACAACTTCTTGCCATGGGGTCTTCAAATGTATAATCTATGGAATGAATACATTTGTTATCCTGATGAAGAAGTCATTGGCTTTGAAACGTGTATAAACAAAGTTTATTTCTATAAATTATATAAAAAAAAAATAGTTTAAAAAAATACTTACTTACTAGAAAAACTTATTTTGTGTTCATTTTTTGCATCGTAACAACACACATATTTTTTGCGCACATTCTTTAGAATGCGGTCTAGCTACAGTTAACAATACCTCGATTAATCGAGTAATGCATTCAAAAAGCGAGTTTGAATATATTTACTATTTTAGCGCGCAGTATCTGGCGAGCTCACTGCACGCCCCGCTCTCTGTCTGCGGGCACCGGCAGCATTGGAGAATACGAGAAATTTAATTAAGAAATGAGTTTTTCAATGTACGTACTTCGGGTCTTTTTGTAACGAAATGTCATCCATTAGAAACAACTTTCCTATATTTCACCCTTTCGCCGTATTCCACAGAGGAAATACAATATTCTTTTGTTTACGAGTCAACAGTAAGCAATGTTAAATAGAGTAAGTAAGTTAGATAAAATAGAGTAAGTTAGATAAATAGTGGACAGGTTACATACAGGTTTATAAAATTAAAGTATCCTGAATGATATGTTAATGTTTTTTCATTTCCACTTGTGACTTAGTATCGTCATGATTCAAGTGCATTTGAAAAAAATGCCAATCTTAATTATGTTTTTATGAGTATTGTTATGGTCACGGAATTGCGAGCGAAAGGAATTGCGCACTATCCGAAAACATTGTAAAATGTCACAATACTATCAAAGAATTGAGAACAGCCTATAGCACTCTCGGGTGACCTACAGCTTTCGGGAAACACCTGGAACAATCGAGAAGCGACGAGAAAATTTTCCTTAACATTACAATAATATAGGGAGTTCGATGAAACCAAAGTTTGCAGGTTTACATATACATAGCGCGGATCTAGGTCGCCGCGTGAATCGTCGTATTTTTAAAGTTCGTTCGGTGCGAAGTCGGCTATGCGCCGCGATCCAGATGGCCAGAGCGGCCGGTCGTGAGATAATCGAAGCGATAAATAAAGCAAGGCATTCGATCGGAGTACCTAAGTTGCGAAATAAATCAGAGCTACTTCTATGTGTGAATTTAATATTTTACGAGCGATACGTGTTACCCAGCGATGTTAACGAATTTAATGTACGAGTGATATATAGTGTTGATTAAAGAAGAAAGTCAATTAAAATTTGCGTTAAGTGACTTTGCGCATTGAATAATTAATTAAACAATAATTAATAATCGCTAATTAATATTCAGTGATTTCATTCATTCTTCCCTAGGCACGATACGTGACAATAAAGTTTTCTTGTAAATATTGTTTGTATGCCTATTTTTAATTAAATTACTAAATATTTAATTCAATTCAATTCAATTCAATTCAATTTATTTTATTGATAATATGTACATTACAAACAAAATGTTTAAGGCATACACATTAGGAAGAATTTATCAAAATAAAAATATTTAATAAATTAAAAATAACATAAAATCTGGTCAAAGGCGTAGGAGAATCCCGCTTCGGAAAACCCCCTCAGACACATGGAATATATCAATACCCAAAGCGATTTTGTTCAGCATAGCTGTAGCTCTTCCCACAGGCATAACCATCGGCAGGTTGGTCCTGTATATTGGAATGTGAAACAATCTATGCTGACGATGTCTAATATAATTATCAGGAACAAACAAACCAATGCTCTGCATAATTTCAGGATTATCGATCATACCGCGCAACAATCGATAAAAATGTCTCCCTAGACTATTGTAGCCAAGCATACCCTGGAGAAACTCGGTTGGGTAAAGCCAAGGATAATGCCCGTACTCTCTCATGTAGAGATATCTATAAATAGCAGGGGCGTGCAGTGGGAACATTGCAGCATGACTTTTACGTAACCAATTATTTGAAAAAAAATCGGAATACAGCATATATTTCGTAATATGTCTATCACTATTGTTATCATAGTATTCATATTTTGATATACGAGTATCTTAAAAAGCTGTAGCATAAATATTTGATTTCTATAATTTTTTCCAAAATATACGTTTACAAAAAAATCATGCTCCAATATTCCCACTGTACGCGCCTGCTTAAGGTGGGGAGGTATTTTTTTTAAAATTTGAACAAAATTGACAAAGTTATGAGTATTTTTATACCTGTCGAATTTTTATACCTACCCGACCATAATGCATTGGATTCGTTCAAACAGTGCTCTACCCGAGGATGTTTTGGATGCCATCAAGCCTATCTTTTATGGACCTGGCATTGATGATTCAATGTGAGGTTAGCCGATAAAATTCGCTTATGATCGTTTTATACCAGATTTTTAGTGTTCAAAACTTTAAAGCGTTTTCCCCACAACTCACGTTTTCAAAGTCGGTGCCCCTAATAACTTCAAAACTACTGCACCGATCCTTTTAAAATTTTGAACGCCACTTCTGTACATAATTTAAGAGGTAACTATGGAGATTTTTTTTCAAATTTGTTGATAATTTTTTTTTTTTAATAACAACAAATTAGCCTATTTTTTCGGACAAAAAATCGCGTTTTTCCCTTCAAAGTGTTCCAAAAAAGTGAAAAAATGAAATTTCGAAAAACCCTCCCAGCGTTACCTAGAAAAAACTATTATCTAACGAATGAACTTTGATTTTTTGATTTCAGATGATCTAGCACCAAGTTATGATGGGCACCGCAATTCTACTTTTTTCCGAGACACGTCCGAATAATTGCTGCCATTGCCGTATTTTTTAATATTAGGTCCTTACATATGAAATTGGCGTTTTGCCGTACTGGCAAATTTGATCTCAAATATCTTCTCTTTGGTTAGGAATTCCAATTCCAAATTTATACATCTATTTACTCATGTATTTGTGTTTTGAAAATTATAATTCATTTGTTTTTTCCTCAATTGTTTTTTTCTTTGCGTCACTCAATTTACAAAATGAAAAATATGAAATATCGCGTTATTTACGAGTACGAGTTCCACCGTGGCACCAGTGCTGCAGAAACGGCTCGAAGGATTAATGATGTGTATGGCGACGGTGCCGCAAAAGAAAACACAGTGCGTTTTTGGTTCCAATGTTTTCGTTCTGGAAATTTCGACCTGCAGAACAAGCCCCGTGGACGGCCGGGGACCAAAGTTGATAATGAAGAATTGAAGGCTATTGTGGAAGCGGATCCATCGCAAACCACATCCGAGTTAGCTGCAGGCTGCGGTGTTAGTGATAAAACTGTTTTAATCCACTTGAAGCAAATTGGTAAGGTGAAAAAGCTTGAAAGGTGGGTACCTCACGAATTGAGTGAAGCAAATCAACAAACGCGCGTTGACTGCTGCGTTGCATTACTCAACCGTCACAATAATGAAGGGATTTTAAATCGAATCATTACCTGTGATGAAAAGTGGATCCTGTACGATAATCGGAAGCGCTCATCGCAATGGCTGAACCCTGCCGAACCAGCCAAACCATGCCACAAGCAAAAATTGACTCCAAAAAAGTTACTTGTGAGCGTTTGGTGGACTAGTGCTGGTGTCGTTCACTACAGTTTTCTTAAATCTGGCCAGACGATTACGGCAGATGTCTATTGTTAGCAACTGCAAACCATGATGGAAAAGCTAGCTGCTAAACAACCGAGGCTGGTTAATCGCTCTAGGCCACTGCTGCTTCATGATAATGCTAGACCACACCCTGCACAACAGACGGCTACCAAATTAGAGGAGCTTCAATTGGAATGTCTAAGACATCCACCGTACTCTCCGGACCTTGCCCCAACAGATTACCATTTTTTTCGAAATTTGGATAACTTCTTGCAAAGGAAAAAATTCAACTCCGATGGGGCAGTCCAAACCGCTTTCAAAGATTTTATTGATTCCCGTCCGAATGGTTTTTTTAGTAAAGGGATCGATGAACTGCCTATGAGATGGCAAAAGTGCATAGATAGCAATGGTACATACTTTGATTAAATAAATATATTATAATAAAAAAAAATCTGCTTTATGTTCCTCCCATACTAAACGCCAATTTCATATGTAAGGACCTAATATTTCTTCTTGAAAATTTTACAAAATATTTTTCGAATGTCATACTTTAATGTAACATTGGTTTGAATAAAGAGATTATAAGTGTGTCGTCACAAAAAATCGCAAAAACATGCCTTTTTTGTACGAATTAACCTTACCCCCCCCTTAAGGCGATCGTCTAGCAAAATGAGCAAATTTCACCATTTTTTCTTCCATTTTTCACATATCTAATTTTAAAATTTATTCATCAGGTTACATATATTTTAAATACGAATATCTTATTAAAATGTCATAAACTAAATTAAATAATTGATTAGTAAATTACCAAACCTTCGATGTTTTAAAAATGAAGAAAATTGCTCCACTTTGTGGGCCTTTTATGACTGAACGGCCTGTTGAGATGTCTTTTTTATTCAATAAACGATTATCTTAAATTTTTTACAATTATAGCAAAATCTGTTAGCTTGTTTACACTTTAATTACTTTAATGTAACATAATAATTTATTGAATTATTTAATGCGTATTACACCAAAATGAAGATTTCTGAAGGGTTATATTAAAAATCATACCGCTATATGTTTAGGCCAGCCGACAGTTCTTGCTTACTGTAAATAGCGAGTGAATGCGAATTGTAAGTATGAGATCTTATTCCGCAAATAGGATAAGTTTTTTGTCGAGTTTTTGAGGGGCCCGACTTGGCTACGGTACAGCCGAGTAAATGGTTTAGTGCGATACTTATTACGCCTCATCTCTCGAGCACCGCTGCTTGGAACAACATTTCTAATTGAATAAACATTTATTTTTATTTCGCAGCTCAAATGTGGGAATTCACGTGTCGTTTTATTTGACGATCGCTTTTCCATTTCGGGGGGGAAAGCGCGAACACACTTCCAATAGCCATCTGTTGCAAAGAATTGAAAGTTAAGCGCCCCATCGCTTAGATAATAGCGATATAAAAACGTTTTTTATAACTTGCGTTACCGCTTTGCACGACTCAGTCACGTGTATCTTACCGTCCCTACATACGAGACTTTTCCTATTAATTTATTTCCATTTGATGTGTACAGGGTTATATGTAAAACATTAATAACCTCGCAGGACTATACTCCTGCCTTGAATATGAGTCGAAAATGTTCAAGCTATCATGTTATGGAGATATGCAACATCAAAGTTTGAATTTTTTTTCTCAATATTTTTAACTTATTTTTTGTAAAATGTTGGATTATCATTACAGTAACTAATATCAATTACGAAAAATTTATTCGTTTCAATACAAGTTAAATAAAATGATTAAAATCCTGGAAAAAATCTACTTGGAATTCAAAGGTTTTTATTTTTTTATTTGACTTGTATTAAAGAAAATGAAATTTTCGTACTCGATATAAGTTACTGTAATGATAGTCTAACGTTTTACAAAAAGTAAATCAGAAATATTAAAAAAAAAATGCCAACTTTGATGTCGCATATCTCCTTAACTATTGATATTAGGTCACAATAGCTTGAACATTTTCGACTCATAATCGAGGCAGGAATATAGCCCTGCGAGGTTATTAATGTTTTACTAATAACCCTGTATAAAGATTCTTAATATCAACTTTTTATTGTATAATTTTTACGTATGTATTAACTCTTCTATTGCCAGAACGACAAACCCATTTCATTCACCGTTTACTTTAATCGCTCTGTTCGCGTTTAGAACTGAAGTAAGAATAAAATGCTGGTACTGAATTTTATATCACTGTAGACCAATTACTACAAATAGTTTTTATAGTTCATTTCACCTCTTAAGAATAAGTTATTAAGAATAAACATCACCGTGAATCAGAAGAGCGATATTCACTTACGCTACATACGAGCGAGAGGTAATACAAAAAATGGTATACCGGGAACAATAGAAAACGGCTTGATTTTCTATATGCAGCTGTTATATAAGACTGAAAAGACTCGGGTTGGGGAAGAGATAGTTTATAAATCACACATGGTTTACAAGTCGTTGTGGTTATCTATAAAAACGTTAAATTTATTATGTACAGTTATTACTTATGTACAGTGTTTGATGACATCTTACACCAGCATGCATTTACTGCCTGGGGGTTGCCTTTTTTCTTATTTTTTATTATATTCGTAAATACTAATTTAGGACAGGATTTACACTTTCTCTCAATTTTTTCCACTCAATCCCTTGCCGTAAAAAAATTTTTGTATGCTTCCGAGCGACTTAACTCTTCAAATTATTATTAGCGTGTTAAAGCGCACACAATATTAATTATGTGCATGTTTACACGCACATCTCTACCTTGCAGAGATAGGTTTAAGGCGATCGTCCAGCAGAGTGAGCAAATTTCACCATTTTATCTCATTTCTTTTCTTCCGGTTTTTATCAAATTTTAATATCTGTTCTTTTGACTATCGAAGTAAAAAAGTTGTCAACCATATAAAAACCCTTTGAACCGAAAAACCAGTTGAAAAAACCCTACAAAAAAAAATATATATTTTTAAAAATCAATGTTTTTTAAAACATAAATTGTATGTAAACAAACTAACAGATTGTGCAATAATTGTAATAAATTTAAGATAATCGTTTACTTTGTAATATTATTGAATAAAAAGACATCTAACGAGGTGGTCATTCAGTCATAAAAAGCTCACAAAGTGGAGCAATTTTCTTCATTTTTAAAACAATTATTAATCAATTATATAATTTAGTTTTTGTTATTTAAATAAGATATTCGTATTTTAGATATACGTAACCTGATGAATAAATTTTAAAATGAGATATTTCCCTGCAAAAATGTGATAAAAAAAGCAAGAAAAGATACGAGAAAAAATTGTGAAATTTGCTGACTCTGTTGGACGATCGCCTTAAGATTTTCAGTGTCGTATGTTGTTCTGAGATCTGCCATTAACTTGCGTGTTTTTATATTTTTAAAACCCCTGGAATTTAAGAGGTTAATCTTCGCCGCATTCAATCAACCTTTATTGCTGCGCTTTGTGGTGGTCCAGAGCTGCACTTCCGCACCGCGGCGCGGCCTTGTCGCAGCATCCCTTTGTGTATCGCTAATCTTGCCTCCGATGACTAGTTCCTGGCTGTGCTCAAAGCTCCGCTTACCGTATTCCCTGCGGTGTCTCTCTTTTCAATATCTTTCCTACTTTTCTTATTTTCGATTCCGGAAAACGAGTGGGATATTGTATACTTGCAAACTACACAATCTTGCGCTCGTTCTCGACGTTGTGTTCTGCAACGAACTGTGCTGAAGGCAAATAAATTAATGTACGCAAACGTATACATTTCGCGTACAAGTGATTCTGTTGCATTTGTAGAAGGCTTTTGGCTCACCAATTTTATGATTATTCATCGCGGAGTACAATACGTCTTACTGAAGTAAATATTATATATATTCGAACGTGAGGATAACTATTAGTATTTACCAAATATCTGTAATACTAAATATTATGTGATAGTTATTCGATCGATAGTGATAGCCCTGCGAAAAATTCATGATGTTCATTAAAAATAGTGAATGTAGGTAGACTAGACTAGAAGCAATATATATTTGAATGCGCATTTTACTCGATTGTTGCGCGGTATGATCAATAATCCTGAAATTGTGAGAAGCATTGGTTTGTATCATCATCATTCTTGGTACTACAACCCTAGTTGGGTCTTGGCCTCCTCAATAGTTTTCCTCCACTCATCTCGGTCTAGTGCCAGCTTCAGTTCCGAAGCTCTAAGGCAGAGATGTCTTTGAGGACGTTATTACTCCATCTTAATTTTGGCCTTCCTAAGCTCTTTCGCCCTATTGACCTTGAGCTCAGCAGGGACTTTGGTGCTTGATGCTCGGACATTCTTTCCACATGACCCAGCCACCGAAGTCTTCCCAGTTTTATAAATTTTGTGACGTTTGGCTCCTTAAATAGAGTATAGAGCTCATTGTTGTAACGTCCAAAGTCCATTTTCTAGAACCGGTCCGAAGATACGCCTCAAAATTTTCTTTTCAAAAACGTCCAGTGCTCGCTCATTCCTCTTAGTTAGTACCCACGTCTTGGTTTGTATATTTTTAATAATTGCCTTAGACAGTATCAACATAGATTGTTTCACATTCCAATATACTATAACCTGTATTATAACATATCGATGGTTATGCCAAGTAGAAGAGCTACCGCTATGCTGAACAATATAATTTTGGATGTTGATCTGATCCATATCTCTGATGGGGTTATCCGAAGCAGGATTCTCTTACAATAATTCTTATATGTATTCCTTTGATAATTCTTATATGTTTATTCTTAATTCTTATATATATGTGTATTCTCTCTGCATATTAAAAATTAAATATACAGATATAGTATATACATGAGAATTCATTAAACGTTACAATATGTACGCCTTAAATTTAAGTTTGTCACGTATTGAATAAATTTAATTGAATTGAACGAAGCTAAGAGCAGAAAAAAATGTTACTTGAAAAGCTATAGTTACTATTCGGGAAGCTGCGACGACCCATTGAGCTGTGGTCACCATTTGAGTTCCACTTACATATGAATGTCCTTTATACCAATTTATATCAATTAGATGCATAGATTTTTCATTTTATGTCTTTCCAATTCATTCATCCAATTTGTTTCAAATATCGCAGAATCGCGTTTTGCATTGCAACTTATATACGCTGATACGATGAGTTTTCATTCAAAAGTAATATTATTTTTTAATATCAAACCACCATCCTCTTTGAAATCGCAGGCGACTGACTTTATGAACAGATTCAGAATCAGTTCGTAAAGTTTTTATAAAATTTTCCTAACGAGTGAAAAATATATTTTTGTGAGCAATGGGACCAAATTTCTAGTCGGCCTATTGCAGTACAAATCGCCTAAGCCACTAATGTAAAGCCACTATTGTAAATATATACAATATGGTGTCCTCGGTAAAGTTGGTCAGTTTTATCGTACACCAGTATAGTAATACGTGACGAAATGGATATTAATTGCCCATTGAAATTGGTGCCGACTAGAATAAGTTTTGCTTAATTTATTTAAAATATTATTTCCCGTGAAATATTAATATTTTTACGAGTCAATTTTTAATTTTTCTGAAAACATATTCAAAATATCGCATAAATCGCCATATTTGCTGCCAACGTGATTTCGCTTGTTAATGTGGAATTATGATGTATTGTTTAAACCACAAAGCTACGGTTAAGTTAATATGAATGTCAAATATTTATTATATTATATATCAATCATTTAGCGTGATTATACTCGTAATGCAACCATCCATATTTATGACGATATTGTTGAAAATAATGTATCGGTTATTTATGACTGGTGCAATCCCGAGTCGGGATTGCCCTTTTGGGATCCCTCGAGATTATAATTTCAATCCCGCGGGATTCCTAGGGATCGGGATCGCGAATGCTTTTGTGTTTTTTTTTGTTAATAGAAATGAATAGCAATAAAAGGCAACGCCTGGCATTTTAATATCAGCAATTATAATAAAATGTTCACCATTAATCATTGCATTAACGTTTTTGTAGACGTTTTCCCAAGCATCAATTAGTTAATGTAGTAGAGTTAGTAGTAGTTATTATAACTATGTTAGGTTGATAAAATACAGCAAATATTATTCAAAGCAATTTTCGTTATTTGAATGTGACATGAACAGAAGTTTTAAGTACTTACTAAAAGCTCTATAAACATATACAATTAAACATACAAAACATAACCAAAACATAAACATAAACATTCAGTTTACGTACTCAATAAACAACGCTCGACTAGAAAACAAATGCGAATTAAAAGACCTCGGAATAATTCTCGACAGTAAACTTATTTTTAAAGCGCACTTTGACCATATTATCTCCAAAGCCTACAGTATGCTGGGATTCATACTTCGAACCTGCAAACAATTCAAAAATCCTCACTCATTACAAATTTAATATTATTCCTACGTTCGCAGTCACTTGAAGTATGCATCTCAGGTCTGGAATCCACAACAGACAACATACATTGTGAGAATAGAACAAATTCAGAACAAGTTTTTGCGTTGCCTCAATGGTAAATCCGGCATGTATTTCGACTCATATATGGAAGCAATGGATTTCTATAGCATGAGAACCCTGGAACATAGAAGAGCACGAGCTGATCAAATACTACTTTTCAAGTTACTTCAGGGACATATTGACAATTGGAGCTGGTTTCTCTCCACGCTCCATCAAGGCGAACCCGACAGTTCGTGCTCTTCCATGTACCCAGAAGTAGAACCTCTTATGCACAGAACTCATTCTTCCAGCGAACATGCAAAGTATACAATGACCACTTCAATGACATTGATATATTTAATACCAACATCTCAGCTCTTAAAAATCGTATTTAAACCGCTTATGTTACTTGTTTCTATATATTCACCGGATTAACTGAGACCGACCATCATCATACACACGCCACAGCCAAACTCTTTTTTGCACATACCCCCATATCTATATACATATACATCACACACACTCCACTCAGGGGCAATCCCATACACTTCACTCCACTTTCCCTCTAACTCCCACTCCTATCCCTCTTTTTAATATATGTTTTCTTTATTGCTTGACTTAATATTTTATGCCGTGGATCTCTATAATTGGTCTACGAATTACCCAATACGTTATGCCATTATAATAAATTGTTCTGTTGAGATTTCTAAAATAAAAAAAAATATTAATAATAATAATAATAATAAAAAAATAAAAAAAAATGCTGATCAATCCCGATAATCTCGTCCGATTTTTCGGTTCGGGATTGATCTCGTAACGCCTCGAGATCTCGCGGGATCGGGATTGCATTCCCTACTGGTGACACCTCATATTATACACTGAGAATATCAACAAACGCACGAAAATATATCAAATTTATCGAATACATTTGTATGATAAATATTTGTATTGCGAATCGGCGTTTTCGTTACCAAGATTCGACAGTCTGCGTCTGAGAAGACAAACATTAACAACACTAACGAGACGCGATTCCTCGAAGAAATCGCGAAATGGATTTCAAATGATGTTTGTTTTCCGCGACTCGATAACTCCGGGGAATATCTGGTCGACTTCCAGTACCCGGGGATGTGTCGAAAGTAACTTTTCTACAGAAACTTTCCTCCAGTCCTCTCGACATCGGACGACAACGGAAAACCGAAACTGAGCGACGCAGTGCCCCGCTATCCGTTGGGATTTGGATTTTATTTTATTGCCCTTTTTATTTATGTTTTATATTTTTTATTTTAGGAATCTCAACAGTATAATTTATTATAACGGCATTATGTATTGGATAGTTGGTAGACCAATTATAGAGATACACGGCATAAGATATCAAGTCAAAGCAATAAATAGAGAGATAGGCGTAGGAGTGAGATGGGGAAGTGGAGTGAGGTGTATGGGATTGTGGTTGAGTGTATTCTGTATGTGACATGAAGATATAGGGCGTTGTGATGAGAGTTTGGCTGGGGTGTGTGTACGATGATGGTCGGTCTAAGTTAATCCGGTGAAGATATAGAAACAAGTAATATGGGTGGCTTAAATTCGATTTTTAAGAGCTGAGATGTTGGTATTAAATATATCAATGTCATTGAAGTGGTCATTGTATGCTTTGCATGCTCGCTGGATGAATAAGTTCTGTGCATAAGAGGTTCTACTTCTGGGTACATGGAAGAGCACGGACTGTCGGGTTCGCCTTGATGGAGCGTGGAGAGAAACCAGCTCCAATTGGCTGGGACAGTGAATATGTCCCTGAAGTAACTTGAAAAGTAGTATTTGATCAGCTCGTGCTCTTCTATGTTCTAGGGTTCTCATGTTATAGAAATTCTTTAGATATAATAAAATATTATTTTTATTACGTCTAAAGAAGCAAAGTAGATTGCGGTGCGGAAATGAGGTCGCTTTGGCACATGTGAGAAAATTCTATTCATAAGCTATATAAGGTAGAGCGAAGAATAGATTAGGAAATAATGTAATAATAAGCCGACAGAACAAAAAAAGGATCGCTGTGATAGTTTGGCCGTGTGGGACTTGAGCAAAAGGGATGGAAAGCAAACATCGAAGGCAACGGTAACAGAAGGCATCCAAGAAAGATCTGGCTCTCTTGTAAGCTTCCAGGACCGAAGGACGTGCACGAGAAGATGTATGAAAGTAGACGAGGCAAAAGTGGAGGACAGAACAGAAAAGTGGTGTTTTATTCTCTGACTCACCCTGCGCGAAAATGGGGTAATGGTAATGTGAAGTAGAAACATCATCCCAACAAATACTATATTTATTAAACTATTCAATTAATCAATTAGACTAGATTTTTTTTAGCGAAATTTAAAATAAATTAAATTTTAATAAATATTATTATTAAATTCTGCGGGTTAACTATTTTTAAGTGTTATAAGTTATTCCTTATAAATATCTAATTACTCTAAAGGGGAAGGAGTAACTTAAAATTTTATAAATAAGTCGTTTGTACATGGTATATCCACTGTTTGATAATGGTCTTGCAAGCCGAAACAGCTGTAACACTTAAAAATAGTTAACCCGCAGAACTAAATAATAATATTTATTAAAATTTTATTTATTTTAAATTTCGTTAACAATAATTATTAAAATTTTATTTACTTTAAATTTCTCTAAAAAAATAAATATGGAGTTTTACAAATTAAACACAAATACCATAAGTAAAAAATCAATTAGACTAGATTTAAAAAAAACAATCAACAAAAAATAATTTGGTTCGTTTGGTGATCTCGGAAATTTCCTTTTCGAGGAACAGCGATACCAATTTCGCATCAGTAATTACGATTGCGAAAAAATTGAGAAAACTTAGGTATTTGCAATATGTATAACGTAGTCTTGTGTAAATGATACGTTTATTATTCATAAATGTGTCATTTGCACTAGACATAAATCATTAAATTGCGAGGTAGCGGTAAAATATATTAAAAAAATATATTCCCTAAAACTAATTCGATTTGCAATCGGAAATGTTATCCGATTCGAAGAATAACTGAATCATGTTTCGATTGGGTTTTCTCACAGGTGTAGGCTGCAGAGTTATTTTATTTGCGTGTGGCACCATGGCATTATTTATGTGGCATATTTACGTGTGGCACCGAGGCATTATTTACGTGGCATATTTGCATGTGGCACCGTGGCATATCTACGTGTGGCACTGTGGCATTAATTACGTGGCATATTTACGTGTGGCACCGAGGTATTATTTACGTGGCATATTTGCGTGTGGCACCGTGGCATATTTACGTGTGGCACCGTGGCATATTTACGTGTGGCACCGAGGCATTATTTACGTGGCATATTTGCGTGTGGCACCGTGGCATATTTACGTGTGGCACCGAGGCATTATTTACGTGGCATATTTGCGTGTGGCACCGTGGCATTATTTATCTGGCATATTTACGTGTGGCACCGTGGCATTATTTACGTGTTATATTTGCGTGTGGCACAGTGGCATTATTTACGTGGCATATTTGCATGTGGTACCGTGGCATTATTTACGTGGCATATTTGCATGTGGCACCGTGGCATTATTCACATGGCATATTTGAATATGGCACCGTGACATTACTTACGTGGCATATTTGACGGTTTACAAACAAAAAATCATTTTTCCTTTTTGTATTGAATATTGATGTAGAGCAGTCGAGAGAAGTAATGTTTTGATCAATTTAATTAAAAACGAAATTCGAAAATGACACCGAGAAAGATAAATGTTCAAAGACTTACAGTCTACAATTGAATTCCGAGTGGAGGATGTAAGTACCTACTCGCGTGAGGGGGAAGTTGTTAGCGGAGAGCTGTTGACATGCTTTCAATTATAACTTGACGGATGCAAATAATTGCATTCTCAATAATACTAACAATATTTTATGTATCGCCATTTTTGTAAAAATATAACCTCATGATTGCTTAAACAATATGGAGGTTATTCAATTTAATAAACTTAAAAACTTATATAAACCACATCGACTGATTTTAACGACGACCGGTTTCGGTACCACAGTACCTTCATCAGGATTGACAAACAATGATTGTTCTGTACGTATAAATTATTATGCAAAGTTATCAATTTTCTATCAGTATACTATCAAACATAATAATTGCGTCCGTAACTTCGTGTAACCTCCGTCATTTGATTCGAATTCACGGCTGGGAAACATAATTTAAGCGGCTGGAGATGGAGCTTGAACCCGTGGCCAGCAAACCCGAACAGGCCGCTCAACGCATGTTGCTATCGTCGTTTCTCCGTGGACCGCCAAAAAGATAATATAAATATATACTTGGGCTTAGCAAAGATGCGAATCAATATTCCGTTATTTTTGAACAAAAAATCTTCGTTAACCAGTGTTTAAAACGCAAAAGAAATCGAAAATAGAAATATATTTACCTACACCAATTATGAAAACAGTAATTAGTTATAGATATTCTTCACGGTTATTTCTGATTGATTCCCATTCTTTCATTTTTTTATTATTTTTTTATATTTTTTTATTTATTATTTATTACTTAACGCCATGTGTAGCTTTCACAACAGATAGGTAGAGTGTACATTAACAAAATATATAGTTTAAAAAAATAATACATGTAAACATAATAATGACATAAAGTGAAAAGAAAATACTTAAAATACAGATACAGATATATAAAGATAAATATAATATAAAGTAAAAAGCAAGTATATAAAAAGTAGACGCATAAGAAAAACATAATAATATAGAAATTTAAAAACAAAAAAAAGTAATAATGTAGAGTGAAAAGTTTAGTCGAATTCACGGCTAAAAAACAAGTTAAACGGCTTGAACCCCAGGCCAGCAAACCCGAACCGGCCGTTTGATGCACGATGATAGGGCTAAGTAAAGACGCGAACCATTTCATGTTCCGCTCAGCACAATCGCCAGGGTTTAAAACAGTACCATTAGCTGTGGCAGCGGAAATATAGAAAAATGTTCAAATATTTTGATAAAAGTCGTTATAAATAAGTAAATACTTAAGGAATCGGCATGTACAAGTACCGCCATTTTTGACGGGTTACAGCGAGTAAATAAATAATAATATACTATAAATTAATTTACCATTATGACGTCAATTGAATGAAATAAGACGTTCTTCATTTTATATTGAACAATTTTTTTAGCATCTTTACGGATGTGGGAGGGATCATGGAAAAATTTGGTCCTGGTCCGTAATTATAGATCCTTGATGATCAGAAACGGTCTCAAAAAGCCTAGACAGCCGTGAAAGGAGCTCGCCTTCGGGTCAAACGTCACGACTGATCTAGGAAATAATATTTCCAGCTCGCCCTGACCTGGAGTGCGAATATGTAAATAGAATTTCTAATATAAAATGGCGCGGAAGGAATTCGTTCTGAAAATGCTCGACCCGAGTGAGGCAGCCACCCTCCCCCTTCATCCCCCCCCGACATCTCGACAAGTGAGAAAAATAATATAAAACCGGGAGGTTCTTCCCTTCTCTTTCCCCTGCCGGGAAGATTGTTACGGAAATTTTCAGGACAGCGAAATGGTTACCGTTTACAAAGCTTTTGTATGAAATCTTTCCGGGAATATATACTTACGGGAGCTCCGCTTACGCAGACGGCCCGCGGAGCATGTGCGGCGGATACATTTTAATAAATCTGGAACCTCTTTGATATATTTTGAAATATAGCAGTTACAGGAATTTATTTTATCGACGCCGATTCTCCTTCACCCACTCCGTTTATGACGTTGACACGAACGGAGTGGGTGAAAAGAGTTTTTAGAGTTTTCAGCATTCTGGTTCTGATTTTCGGTTCAAGATGGGTTTTTATTTACACTCTTTTTTTACTTTTACTATTTAGTGTTTTATCAACATTTGCATTGATAAGTTTTTAAAATGATGACTTTATTTTTGACCATTTTTGTGGATAAATAATGTGTTTTCAAAGACAAATTCTGTTATTCGACTCAAGACCTACTTTTATTAACCATGTACAGGGTGTCCCGTATCTCGACGTTAAGCCGAAATCGGATGATAGGCCAAGTCATAATAGTTATCAGAAAAATATTTAAAAAAATCTAAGTCATGTGTTTTAAAAATTATAAGCATTTTAAAAAAATCAAAAAAATCTACACCCTGTGACGGTCTTTTCACTCCTGTCGCTACAAATCTTTATTTTTCTTATTTTTTTATTATTATGTAATCCTGAATAATGCTTCTGTAAACTTTTGTCCAAAATTCAAAGCCAACTGCTCCAGCTTGGAAGAAAATGTCACTTTCTGACCAAACCAAGTATTCAAAATCAATACTTTGCCCAGTTTTAACTGACTGCTTTTTTATTTATTAAAATATTTTTCTGATAACAATTATGACTTGGCCTATCACCCGATTTCAGCTTGACGGACACCCTGTAAATGCGAAAACTTGTAAGTTTCTAAAATTGCTGGAATTTATTTTAAGGACCTCACGCATTGAGAGCATTAAAATATTATATACATCTCCTGTCCGGAGCCAATTAGAATATTGCTCATCATGTTGGTCTCCATATTACAATGGGTATATAGACAGTATTGAGCGTGTCCAAAGCAAATTTCTCACTTAAATTAAATTGGCAATATAAACATACCAATATAAAAGATAGAATACGATAACAAATTAAAGAGACCTTAATTACTCACCTTAAATGATAGAAGAAAAATTTGTGATATAATTCTTCTTTACAAAATTGTAAATAATATGTTGGACAGCCTTGACCTTGTAGCGTGTATATAATATCCCATCCTTACATAGAACTGGACAAATTGTCACCTTTCATTGCCACAATTCCAGAACGAATTACCAGTCGAATTCGGTGATCAGCAGAATATTAAAGACTGGTAATGAATATGGTTGACATTTTCAATGACAATGTAGTGAAAATAAAGTTAACACTTAAAGAGACGATATTACTTCAATACTAACTTCCACTATTGCTTTACACGTTATATGTTAAAATGTGTAATATTTTTTATTTTTTTATATACACATTACTTTATTACATTTACGTTTGTATTTTATATTACTATTCTCATATTTTACTGCTTAAAGGTACCTTTTACTACCTATACTTGTTCTTGATATTTTTAAATTTTATATTCTACTGTTTGTATGTTTATATTTTATACCTGATATTGTTCTATATACTTCTTTAAAGTTATGTCATATTTTTCTATTTTTTAAAATTATATTATACGTGATATGACTTTATATTTTTATGTAATATCTTGTATGTAGGTACTGCTTTTACTTCATACAGTTTTTATATAAATATTTGTATATTACATGTAAAAGCCAATAATGGTCGTGAACAAATAAATAAATAAATAAAAGTCTGCCTCAAACCCTCAGAGATCAAAACTTGGAGAAAAATGGCGCGACATAGAGTTCAATGGAGGTAAACTGTCGAGGCCAGACATTGTGAGACAGCAGGCGGGATGATAGGCTTATTCGCAGACGCGAACTATATTCTTAAGCAAAAACTTTAATAATAATTTCATAGGCTTTAAACCAGTGTAGAACGCACACGTAAACACACACACATACACACGTGTATACTAAACACATCACCTATAAATAAGTAATTTTATAGAAATTGTTGTAAGCGATTAAAAGATGTACGCAGCAGATATAATTCAACGGTTTCAGTATTTTCTTTACAAGATTTTCATGCATTGAAGGCTTCAATTTGAATAAATAAAAAAACTAACCCATAAAAACCGAGTTTTTATTATACTTCATTTCTCATCGAATCAGGTTTCGCGCCTACTGCACGCGTCGGGGTCATTACTCATTTGTATTGATTCCAATTTGAAAAAACTATTACAATTTCGAAAAATCCAAAATTATACTATAATTATTAAAAAATTTTAAACGAAAATTTGTTAGATCATTTTTATCGCCGCCACGAGTCTGCTTGAAAAGTTTCAGCTCGATTAGATCACGGAAAAAGGGTTAAAAATCGATCCAAAGTTTAATCGTCAGACAAGCGAGCAAGCAGACGCTACGAGTTAAAATAAAGGGAGTAAAAATAGTAAAAAGAGACAAAATAAATAAATAATGCTTTCATCTTACTGTCATTCTCATTTATTGGTTGCTTTTCTTATGTTTTGTTAATTATTATTTTAATCTACTAGCTGTATATAATCCATAAAAAATACTTTTTTTTCTGTTAGAATTTCGGCTTTGCATTAATTGCCTTCCACACTCACGGGATCGTGGCTGTGGAAGGAAATGAAATAATTCAAGTTTTATTAATTAACTTAAATCACTGGACACGAATTTACTCGGAGCGGCGTTCTTTAATTCAAACCGAAATTTGAAATTCGCACTAATTGTCACTCCTGAATATATATTTTTTTATCGATCCTGGTATAATATTCCTGTATATATGTATTTTCTTGTAATTGGCCCAAGACTCTGTACATCAATTATTGTTTTTTTCAAGATTTATTAATTATATGGCTGTAAGAAAACCAATAAATGAAAATAAAAAATAAAATAAAATTTCACAAATACGTTGGTAAGTACTTTTCTATTTCGCTTTACTCTTGTCTAGTACTGATTTATGGTATCGCGTGGAGTTTTTCTAGCCGTGTGTCGAAAAAACTCTGAACTAAGTGCGCAGTGGCTTGGTCATCTTCTTTTATAGTCAATATCGCTCCAGTAGACCATCCCGAACTTTCTAGCAATATCCAATTTATTGTAAAGGGTTTAGAGTGCTATTTACATTTATTTTTATTTTATTTTATTCGGCCATTCAACAGGGAGACAAAATTGCTTGGTAGGACAAAATACAGAAAAAATAGTTAAATGTCTCCCACAATTAAAGGACGACACAGATAAAACATAATTATAGATTAGTCAATTTGATATTAATGACAGATAAAACAATTTTACAGTTTCATTTAACCGATTGTTACTAATTTAACTTTAACATAAACATTAAAGGGTTTGTAATGTATACAATGCACATGGTCAGGGAGGGGTTCGAGTTTCTAGTATCTGCTTCATCACATGACGATACTCTTCATATTTAGTATTAAAAATATCTAATGAATTCAACAGATAATTATAATCTGAGCATGTGCGTGGGATGGAAGAGGATTCCTATTATTGGTATGATAAGTTGGAAGGGAAAATAGGTGCTTCTGTCTGGTAGGTCGGAGTGGGACGTGGAGAGATAGCAAGCTGGTGATTTTAGGGGAATCAATAAGGTTATGAATTATTTGGATAAGGAAGGATTGATCTGACAATATTCGCCTGTTTTCCAGAATGTCCAATTTATGAAATTTTATTGAGTCCAAATGGTTAAATTTCTAATTAAATTTGTAGTTAATATGCTTAAGAAATGTTTTTTGAACGTTTTCATTCTGTTTATGTTAAATTTATATGTGGGTGACCATATTGTCGAACAAAATTCAAAGTGAGGTCGAATATAGATTATATGTATAGTCTCCTAAATGTACTAATTTGCCTGAATGCAGTGTCCGGCTTCATAATGCCAAGACGCATTATGAAGCCGGACATTTTGAATGCTTTACCGACAATCGTATCAATGTGCCGGTTGAAATTCATTTTACAATCTAGCAATAACCCTAAGGCCTCAAACATATCTCGTCCACATCCCTGACCATATCATTACCGATAGTCGGTATATTCATATACGATACGATTTATTTTTAAAACGTTTAGTGACATTTATTATCAGTCTATTCGCTTCACGGTAACCTGAGAATGTTTCGAGGTCCTCTTGGATATTTTGGGATTCGGTTTCGGATTTTACTGGCATGTTAATTTTCATATCATCAGCGTATGACAAAAAATTACAATTTATAAAACATTTATGAACATCAAAAATATAAATATAAATAGCAAAGGTTCTTGGATTAAGTGAAATTCGTTGCGCTTCTACCATCTCGCGACAAAACATTAATATTTTTATTAATATTATTAATATTTAAAGCATTAACTTTATGGTTAGACATAATAACAGAATGTTAGTAAACTTAGTAAAAACCACTACCAGATTTAAGGTCTACCGGTTTCGAGACGTACCCGTCTCTTCGTCAGGACCAACACTACACTACTGCATTCACAACACTATACACCCCAACCTTAGTATTGTCAAATAAAGTGTTATGAATGTCCTGACGAAGAGACGGGTACGTCTCAAAACCGGTAGACCGTAAATTTGGTAGTGGTTTTTACTAAGTTTACTAACATTCTGTTATTAATATTTTTAATTAGAAATAATTTTTAAAATTTTAAAACGGTTAAATTATTTGCTGCCCCGCATAGGGGATTTTGCCCCGCATTTTGTGACGCGGGCAGCTGGTGGTTATAATAATATAGCCAGGGTTTGACTGAAATGAAAAAGTTCATTATGTTTAATGATGTAATGTTTACGATGTAGCGTATTGAAAAAAAGTGAGGACTGTTTGAAAGCAATTTTTGAAACAAGTCAAAATTCATAATTTTAACAAACAGCGTAACTTATCAATAAAATCATATGCTACAACGTAGATAATTTTAGTATTAGTAGCTAATATAAGTGTGCAAAATTTGTACAAAATCGATTTGATAGTTTTTGAGATATTTTCCGAGATATAAAAATGTAATAATAATAAACGACATATTTGAAACAGCAATAAAAGATAATTAAAGACTTCAACTTTATGAAAGTAATGAAAATTGCGGTGTGAGGGAAGGGGGGCTGTGTGTTGAGGCAGGAGGCTGGAGGGATGCGACGCGAGGGATGACAGCTTCTATTTGAATATGTAGAGCCGCAGCCCTGTATTGTACATTGTTGGATGGTTACAGTAACATAATTACACATTTATGATGCTACATGTGGCGTAATCAACATATTTACTTGAAATTATGTTTCCAATTTACACTTACTTACCGCCGCAATGTCGTTTCCCGCAGGCAAAGGCTCAGAGGATAGAACTCCAATTTGCTGTACTGATATACTAATATTAAATCATTCAATTTTGACATATATGTTTTGAGGGGGTACATAAGGGGGAAAACCTACTTAGACATTTCTAAAAAATCGATTTTTAAATTTTTACATTTTCTTGGTGAAAAATTCAAGCAAAAATTTAAAAAAATAACAGTGTTATAGCTGATAATAGTGGCATCTTTTGTTGATTACGCGCCGCGCCGCACGGTACTGCACTACACGCAGGTAGCTGCGTGTAGTCGGGCTCTTTCATAATAAAAACATAAGACCTGTTTCTATCATGTTTGTGAAGAATGCTCAATGATATAGGAATTCTAAGTAAGGTGGAGGACTTATGTTATGGACCCGGAATCGTTGATTTTATGTAAGTTGAAAATTTTGCGATTTATTCATTGGTCTGTTTTCAAACGCGTTTTACTCGAAATTATGTTTTTGAAAATCGATGGCCGAAATATCTCGGCAACCGCTGAACCGATCAACTTGAAATTTCGAGTGGTTGTTTTATACATAATTATCCAGTTTTTGTTGTGGGTTTTAAACCCGATTTCTCCCATAAAAAACGCTTTTTTTAACTCAAAAGCCATCCGTTTTATCAAAAATCTGTATTTTCAAAAACACTTACGTCAAAGACTAAATTATATTGTAAATTTTAATAATTTTTTTGTTTTTTTTATTCTGATGATTATAGATGAAATGGGAGTGGTCACCGCGGAGAACCTTTTTTTTTGACAGTCGACAGAACCCAAGAATTTTCCGCCAACGTTAAATATTATTAATAATAAAAATTTAACATATTCTTAAAAGTATGTACTTTCATGTAGGAATAATACCAATACCATATCGTATAGGTTTTCTTTAGAAACATCACAAAAATTGCCTTTTTTCGCGCTTCGTAGGTAGGTATTACCCCTTAATACGACCTTTTAAGTCGCGCCACGATTTAATAACTTATTGTCTATTCCAGATACTAGGGAATACAGACATCTGTCTATTCCGTCAGCAACTAATCCATTATTAGGCCAAAGCCACATTGATTAATCAATTTATAATATTGGACCAATACGGCACCCACCTATGGATATGTAACGAGTTAACAGAATGTATATTTACAATTCATGTTTGTGAATATGTTATATACAAAATGTCTCAAAAGTCAAGTCATTGACTGAAAATCAGTATCAAAATGTAACCTCGGTAAAAAAATCGTTAGTTTTCGAGATATTGGCATTTTAAGACCGGCGCCACACTATGCTAATCTTTCGCTACGTTTTTTCCGTCGCATAAAATCGGCAAAGCAAATGGGTCGACCGATCATCCGCGTAGTGTGTTTGATAAGCGCATATTGTGTGGAAAGCAGTAGCTTTTTGGTCTTGTGATTAGGACACTCGCCTCGTGATCCAAAGGTCACGGGTTAAAATCTCACTCCAGACCAGCAAGTTAGTCATATTTTAATAGCACAAGCGTTTAGCTTAGTTTGATAATAGTAAGAATATTGATTTGACACGTCTTTCGTGTTCGCATCTCTATTTAAAAAAAAAATTAGTTGCGTTCCGCGACCGAAGAGATGCGGCGAAAGATCCGCGCAGTGTGGCGCCGGCCTAAATCAGTTTTTCCATATTCTAAATTTTTAATTTTGTTATGCAACCCCGAATAGCCCTGCCATTAATCACATTTCAAAATCAAACTTACAGTGCTATTATACCTGCGTTATTATATTTTAATAGTTGGGTTAACCTTTAACGGCCGACGTGCGGTCTCACAGGCCGCAAGGCGGTACCGAGTTTTCTAGTTTGGTCCCTTACCCACGCACGAGGGCTGCAAGCCGCTCAATAGCTTCGACCGCGTGGACGCCGTCTAGAATGGTATTAATGTCGGCGCGTGCAAAATCCGTAATTACGACGATTTTAAATTTCGGTGCGGCCCCTTAGTCCGCAGTTAGTATTATACTTACTGAAGATTTTTTGTAAGAATATTTTGTACGATGACCGTCGGATCGCCACCAATGCACGCGGATTGGATATTAGAAAGAAAGATTTTCCTTCCACTTGTACTTGCGGTTTTCCTGGGACGTCGGGTGCCGCTTCAATCGCAATGCTCCTGGCTTCGTTGAATCCGGAACAGTTGGTGTGTCTCTTCCGGAAGGCTAGGTTGAACTGATCTCTGATCTTGAACGCACACGAAGAGGAATTGTTGGTTTTTACCGAAAACGACACCTGACACGCATTTCAACTGTCACTGGGAGGACTTTTAAAGATTCGAATCCTGGCTAGCGATTGGCGCAGAATACATCGGGTGCCAGCCTAATCAATCAAAATCATGGTGCGGCCCACGCGCGGCGATCACGAAACATATTTTTTCAGATTTTTAAATTTTTTTTTCAAAAATGGACACTCTCGCTTCGTTGGACTTAAGATGGGACCCTCTGTATTTCAATTTTGACACTTTGATGGAATCGTGGCTTGTAAAGTTAGACTCTAGAGCCTCCGAAGCAGACGATGCTGGAGATAATTTTGAACTTCCCTGCCCTGAAACTTGCCACGAACAAAGCGATCATGACACCGGCACCGATACCGGTATGTCTGACTTTGACTAAATGGCGCAGACACAGAGATAGCAACGTGAATTGTCTGAAGATGAAGATATGCCGCTATCATCCATACTATCCTTATATATTAGTCATACGTATAAGACTTAAGCTCTGTCAATGCTTATCTTCTGCATCGTGAAGAAAATACTGCCAGAGGTGATTTTATTAAAAAGTTGGCACCGCATATGAAATGACAAATTTATTTATTTAACGCCCATATGGGCTTTTACAAAATATAACATGTAAAAATCATATAAGATAGATATGCAGTTAAAAAGATTCAAGTACACGGTTACAGTTACAAGTAAAAATCACAAGAGACAAATAGTTATAAAGATTACAATACATTAAGAGGATAAAATACAGGATAAACAACATATTATATTATTTGAGTAAATTAAAAACAGAAGTGAAAAAATAATTTTAAACAGGAAGAATGAAAAAAAAAATTATTTTTCCATTACCATTTAGTTGAGACATAAAAAATTGTTTCAATTTAGTCCTATACACAGTTATACTATCAGCGAAAATGTCGACCACCTCCGCATGTTCACTCCCTAATGAGTATAATTTTATTTTTTTATATTATTTAATTCGGTCATCCAACAGGGAGACACAATTGCTTGATAAGATGAAATACAAAAAAATAGTTAAATGTCTCCCTCAATTAAAGGATAACACAAACAGGACACAATCATAGATAAGTCAATTTGTCAATGATAGAAAAAACATCATTTAAACGATTGTTCCAAATTTAGCATTAACATAGACATAAAGGGGCTCGTGATGTATATAATATTCATGATCAACATGTTCAGGGAGGGGGACGAGTTTCTAGTTTCTGCTTCACCATATGACTTTCTTATTATTATTCTTCATATTTAGTGTTAAAAATATCTATTGAATTTAAGAGGTAATTATAATCTGAGTATATGCGTGGAATGGGAGAGGATTTCTTATTGTCGGTTTGATAAATTGGAAGGGAAAAGAGGTACTTCTGTCTGGTAGGTCGGAATAGGACGTGGAAAGCTAGCAAGCTGGTGATTTCAAGAGAATCAATAAGGTTATGAATTATAATGTGGGGATAATGGAGTTTGGTAATGCATTAGTTCTGACATTTCCTCTATAATATAATAAAATAATGTACTATGTATTGATGACCTCGATGGTGCATATAAGTCGATCAGACTAACAATCTGGAGGCAATCAATCATGTTATTTATGATTCTATACATAAATATTAGATCTGTCACGGTACGTCTCAAGTTTTCAAATATTCAACAAATATTCGAATTGAGATTTTTTCGTGAGCTCAGAATCAGTTTAAGGTCAGAGTTAAATTATCCAAATCTAAGCTAATCTAGTATTAAAACTACCATAATAATTTGATTTTCGTGTCGGCAGATAAGAATAGAAATCGATATCGTACGTTTGACCTAGACACACCACAAATATATTTTTGGCACAGCGAGCCTCACCGTAATGACTGCGATCATTTACAATAAATAGGAATACTTTTTGCTGATGAAATGGATCTATTTATTACCCAGGCTCCCTGGGAATGGTCCAGAAACGCTGACATCACCGGTGACCCGGACGCCGATGGCGGGCCAACTTGTGACCCCCACCTCCGCCTCTGTGAGCCTGGAGAGAAATGAGAATCAAAAACGATATATTCGTGTGAGTAGGTTCATAAGCCCATTATTTGAAATATTTTGTAAAAAGTATTTAACATTATTATTAATATTTTTAATATTTAAAGCATTTACTTTGTGGTCAGACATTTTAACAAAATGTTATTTATGTTATGGGTCGACCACAATCAAAAGACTATTCCCTAGCTTTTTCCGGTAAGAAGAAAACGGGGAAAAGTTGCTTGGTAAGCCCGTATTACAAGCCTCAATATGATATTCTAAATAAATAAATATATTTTAGTTGAAAAAGGTTACTTACTTATTAGAAAAACTTCTTTTGTGTTCATTTTTTGAATGCGGTCTAGCTGTAGTAAAAAACCACTAAAAATTACTTGTTTGTCTTCCGGTTTCGAAACGTAACTGTGTCTTCGTCATTACAACCACTACACTAGCATGTAAATATCACTACGCAACACAACCATATTATTAGTTATTTACATACCAACACCTTAAAAAATACACTTCACATGCGTGTCTCTCTAACTAAAGGCCAACATGCACTTAGTTTCTTATCAAAAAGGATTAAGGATTTGAGTAGAGGAAAAAGGGAAACGGGTGGGGGTCTATTGGGGGTATTGACAAATCTTAGATTTTATCTGATAATTTAAATCAAACAGAAGACTGCAGGGAAAATTGATTTGATTACTAATTAGAGGAATGTTGTTTTTGATGGCTTTATTGATATAAATTTTTTCCATATTATAAAGCTTTAACCATTTATTATTAGTATTTTATATTTTTACCCCTGTATTTATATCAAAATTATGATTGGGCTCTAAGACATGAGTTTTGCGAAATGCAAATTTTCGAATCATCTGTTAGAGTCATTTATTATATTTTATTTTATATTTATTTATTTATTAATTAACGCCCTATACGGTACAACAGATAGGTAAAGTGTACATTAACAGAATATACAGGTTATAGAAAAAAAAAATAACATGTAAACATAATAATAACATAAAAAGGTAAGAACTTACTTAAAATACAGATACAAATATATAAAGATAAATTTAATATAAAGTAAAAAGCAAGTATATGAAAAGCAGAAGCATGAGAAAAACATAATATAATAGAAATTTAAAAACAAAAAAAGTAATAATGTAGAGTGATAAGATACAGAACAAGCTTTGAAAGTCATATTTTGTTAGTATTCAACTTTATTTATTTTCATCACCCACACCCACCTGGGTTCATCTGAAAACTGACCTTTAGGCGTCCCCAACAATTTTATCAAATACTTAAAATATGTCTCGAGTAAGGTCCGTTCACTTTATGAAAGCCACTTGCATAAGTGTGAGTGATACCCTCTGTTATACGTACATTGTGTAGCGGCATTCTGTTTTAAAGCTCTTCCATTGGCCACTTCAGTATCATTCTGATGGTCGCGCGGAGCGGTTGTTTCATTGTTTAATATTTTTTATTAAAAGATACGGTAACTAAAAGATCACGATACGGCCGCCAGTTAAGGCTGTGAGAACAGCACTATCTAGAATAGCGTAGCATCTCGTTAACGTTAGTGAAGGACCTTATTAAAAGGGAATTATGTTTTTTTTTTGCTTCTTATACCTCATTATTATATTATAGGTTGTTATTATTTGAGCCGTCTGGTATCGTTAGTGAAGGACAATGTTACATAGAGAATATATTTTGACTAACGATTAATACCAACGACATATGCAATATGGCAAAGTATGCACTTATGAGTTTTAATTTTTATTGAACTAAAATATAAAAAAAAAGAAAACATAAAAAAAAAACAGATTTACAATATTTTATTATTAAAAGAAGTCAGTGTTTTCATTTTATTTAATAAAAATTTTGAAAACGGTTTTTTCAAAATTTTTGCCATTGCACTGTACAATCTGTCATAGCGACTTGGAATGAATGAGCCTTTTTTATCAATGAAAATAGTGAATTCGTATGAAAAGTAATGATAAAGCGCTTCACGACTTTATGCAACAGAGATAAACGAAATTAGTAACTACGTCCCTATATATTTTGTAAACTTGTAGATCATCTTAATACAGACAAATTATAAAACCAAATTAATTAATCAATTAGAAAAAATATACAGAAAAATCTAATTCACGAAAGAATATTACGCTCCTACTGGGATTCGAACCCAGGTCACCTCCTTTCCGCGGCCGGTGCTCTGACCACTAAGCTATAGCAACCCTCTATGTTTCTGTGAATATATCGACCCTATATATAGGAAGTTCTCATTTTTATTAAATGATTAATTTTTATTTTTGTCCACAGAGCAATCTACTTTTTTTTTGATAGTTCAAATTACTTTGCAATGCCACCGCTAGATGGACGCCAGAATTAACCGAGTAATTCATTTTTATATATTTAAACTACGCTGTACATGGGATCGATTGAATGTATGAATCAGAACATTAATTTAATAATTACACAATTAAAGCTTCAACGATATGTAACACGTGAAACATACATAGTACATGGTTTAATTGAATACGTAGTGAATTCCTTTTAGTCACTGTCGCTAAGGGCCGATCTCCGTTGTCATGGTATCGCACTCACTCGAGTGATCTGTTACAATATTATGGACGTGGAGGGTGCAGGGTATGACGTCATGTCGTGTGGAGAGAAGCGCCTGGAAGAAAAACACCGAACATGCCCGGTGCACACGATGCCTGTAACGTGATCGTGCGATCGTGTTCAGCAGATCCAGGGCCGTATTAAGAGTATTTTATTTGGGTCCTAGGCATGACCCAAATCCGTGACTTTCGGATCGCGAGTTATTGGAAAATACAATCACTATGATTTTAATGTTTTTTAATTGTGAATCTGTAACGTTTTTTAGTATAAATTATTAATTTGCTGACTCGGTAGATATTCGCGTTAATAAAAACCATTGGGCTAGAAAATGATATCGTCACGGCACTCGACTTTGAGAGACAAATGAAAACACTTTGATTCTGATTTGAAAACCTTTTAATTCTTGATTTATTTATTATTATAGTTAATTCATAAAGTCACTGAATACGAATTAAATTTTAAAACTAGTCTCGAATTCGCACTATTTCGCAATTTATCGCTCGTATATGACCACTTTTATTGCTTGTTAATGCTTTCAATTAAACACCGTTCAACTACCACACGTAAGTATGTATTTCGCTTAATCATTTCGCTTCAAATAATTTGCGTCAATCACCGATTGCCACGGCTTGTCGCTAATACCACACCGGTAGGAGGGTCAAAACAAAATTAAACCGCCGTGGCACTGGTTCCGTCTTTTTATACGAAACACGTTGGTTTTTCGAATCTCCTAGAAAATTCTATACATATTTAGTATTTGCGAAAATGTGCCCGTCGCTTCCAGACTATTCCAGATGCCTCTCGAATGTGATAGATAAGTCTAGGTATAATAAGTCATAGTTTTATTCCAAAGTTACATTACAAGGCATTCGCACAATACACAATTTAGATCGTTATAGTATAGCAGGTGGTAGGTATAATTTTTTTTATCCTAGAACAAAGCTGGGCTGGAGAGCATTCGGATGTCCGAATATGATTCTCAAAAGTAATCTTCCGCTTCGCAAAAAATAAAAATCTTCAATCAATGCCTTCAGTGTTCACGTACAGCGGTGAAACATGTACTCAATAAAAGAGAACTTCCAGTAACGCTAAGAGGCATGGAAAAATGTTGAATACTGCACGAAGACATTGAAAAAGAAACGCGTTACGATAATTGAGTGCACTTAGAAGATGAAATGGTGATGAGCAGGTCATGCCGCTCGTGGGACGGACAGTCGCAGGATAGATGCAGTCACCAAAGGGAAATTGTGTGTACAAATAAATTAATTACGTGTAGAGCCTTCGAATATTTGTGATTCCAACTACTCGAATATCGAATAGTTAATGATAATATATTCGTAAAATTTTTAAGAAAGGCATAATTTACCTCGGATGATAAATACAGATAAATACATTCTATATATTTAAAAAATACATAATAATTGTTGAGAATTCATTTATTTTAATTTTTAGAAATACATATTAAAAAAACACAAAAAAATATATTTCAATTTTGTAAATATAGGTACATATATAATAGATACAGACGTGTCAGTATTCTCTCGATAACTGACAAAATTTTAGATATGTTTATGTAACTTCATATCTCACACTCCACGTGCAAGTTTTAAAAAAAAATATTTTGTATATTACTTCTTGTTTGTCGGCTCAAGTATTTATGAAAAATCCGACTCCGTCATTGACAAATCAAAGTGTGTTAACCGTAAGTGCTTATTGTAATAAAACTATAAAGATAAGCATGACTTTACAAAAAAGGCAAATGCAAAAGATGTCCGACAATTTACGGCGTTTACATCTTTGATGTCCGACTTCATTATATAGCCCATAGTGGTATACCTGAAAACCCTTGCAAATGACTTTCAGGGTTCGTAAACCTTTGTTTCGTTTGGAAAAATATTAAAAATCTTATAGTATAAATATGAGCGAATACTTTTTAAAGTATTCGAATAACAAATACTTAAAAACTGGCGAATGTATTCGAGGTTCGAATATTTGAATATTTGGATTGGAGGCTCTAATTACGTGGCAGCAATAAAGAAGAGTGAGGGGGAAGAGTAACTTCGTCGTTTCAGTATCGTCGTTATCGTGAATTAATATAAAAACATTCTGCTGTGAATATTTCTCACTTTGTGGGGAGAATTTCCGTCGCGGCGCAGTCCACGGGTGAGTGGCGGTATCACATCCCTGTGTCGGGAGTTAATCGAGTTGTTCGAATTAATCGAATCCGGCCTTTGTAGAATCCGGAGAATAAGATTTACAGACATCGAATAAAAAAGATTTAGAAAAAAGAGAATACGACGAAGCTAAACAATACAACAACGGAAGGGAATATTATCTTCTATAGACAGGCCACGCTTTGGATAAAGAAAACAGCATAGAAAATGTACAGTCGTTTGATTCAGGCCTTAGGTTATACGATTTAGATATAAAGGTATTAATTATCATCAGCTATTGCTGAATATACGACAAGAGTCTCCTAGTCTCAGTCTTTTCTCTCTCTCACTTCGCGCATTCAGTTTTTCGCGGATGGTCGTCCTATGTAGCCAGTCATCGAGCTGGCGGGCGACAAACACGATTACTTCACCTTAAACCCTTTCTTCCCCCAGAGAGCGCCCATTCTTCGGCAGGGGGGTCCGGCCCATTGCTATCGCAGCTTGCACACTCTTTGAGAAATGTCGGCGACTTTAGATCTTTGACGAATCATTTCATTCAAATAGAAGCAAATAAATAATATTACATTGTAGTGTATTACACAATGTCTGCGTTTATTATTATACGTTTTTTGAAATCTGTAGAACTCTTGTGTTAGTAATTTGTCTTCCACTGGCGCTTTGTTTTTTTTTTATTCGCAACATTTTTTAGCGCTTTGTAGAACACACGTAGGTATATATCCTTAGAATAAAGTTAAAATCAAATAGTAAACATAAAATAAACATTAAAATCAAATAGTAAACATGAATAAATGTAAAGAATAGCTCAAACAATACGAATTTTTATTAGTATTTAATATTTTACGTAATCGCTCTAAATAAAATTTGGGTTATTTATTTAAAAATCGCGTTGTTCACAGTTATTTCAAAAATATACTGATTTATTTTCATTTACCTAATTATTTTTATTTTTATTTACATTGTATTCAGTATTTATTTAATTATTGTTGGCTGTTGGTTTTCCGAACAAATTTAAATAAAATAAATTTACTATTGATGAAGATTTTCTTCTGAATAAGTAAGATAAACACAAAGCATATAAATTCATATTAATAAAAAAAGATAATTAAATTAGATGAAATAAATTAACTATGTTTCCTTTACGTGAGTTTAATTATAATTTTATACATAATGAATCATGGGTAATAATTATTCTTTTCATTCACGTATAATCTTTTAAACGATTTTTTTTAAACTTTGCTGTAATCTGTAAATAATAATTTCGTTGTCTGTCCGTTCATCTGTCTATCTGTCCCCGTAACTTCGTGTAACGTCCGTAATTTCGTTCGCATTTGCGGCTAAAAAAATGGCTGGAGATGTGGCTTGAACCCCGGGCCACCAAACCCGAACCGGCCGTTTCTCGCTTGATGACACGGCCGCCTCTCCGTGGAGCGCCAAAAATATGCCATAAATATTTACTAGGGCTAAGCAAAGACGCGAAATAATGTTCCGTCATTTTTGATGAGTTGCAGCTAGTAAAATGAACAATTTTGAAAGCTAGAAATTTGAACTCCGGTATAAATTTGCTTAGCCATAATATTTTACTTTTAAACTCTTCTCTCAATATTCCCATAACAATTTACTTTTCACCAGTAATTCTATATCCATTTGTTGTTATCTAATCAATTTGTTAGTTGCATTTCCGCCTAATTCATGTGAAAATTCTATACATGAAAGTGGTTTAATGCTTTAATGAGAGATTGTATTATTCTCGAAAATTAAGTACAATAGTAATGTAGAGAGAATTATGATTAAACTCAGAGGTAATATTGTTTTTGTATTTCACCCTATTTAATAATAATCTGCTCAATTTAAACACCAAATCCGTCAATAAAATAACAAAAATAAATGTATTATTGGGTGAATATTGTCATAAAACCAATTGTATTTTATTCGTTTCAAGATAAGTATTAATTGCAATATTTACAGGTTAAAATAGATGCAAGTCATTCGTGCCTGCTGTTTAGTGGGTATTTAAATCTGTAGTCGACATTTGTAACATGTTAATAGCACAGGGAGTATGGACGGAGACTAAACACAGTGGAAATTCGAAAATAAAAATCGAAATTATTTTCTTAGTAAGTTTGACAAATCAGCATTTTTCCTTTGATTTTTTACACGTATCTATGGATAAGATGTGCATCATAGATAAAGACATATAAAGTGGACCATTCACTATTCTGGTCGGCGGACTGTCATGTAGGATAGTGAATGGGCCGCTTAATTAGAATTCGCAAATTTTTTGCACAAGGTTTCATTTGAAGTATGAGTGCCTTTATTAAAAAATATTAAAACAATGATTTTCCAAAATTGAAAATGGTTAGGTTAGGTTAGGTTAGGTTTGGTTGTTTAATTTTATTGCTAATTTATTTTTAGGTCACGTTATGTTACGTTACTTTTATTTTGTAGTCGAGTGTATAATTTATTAAATATTTCGTGAAAACCTTCTTCAATAGAATTACTTGTTCAATTAAAACCGTACGTGTAATGCAGCATAATGTTTTATTGCCTTCTAGTACCTACTCTATCTTTGAATAAAATATCGCGCTGTCTTCAGTTCGCATATCGTATAGATAAAATCGTTGATCTATCAAACTTACTAAGGAACTCATTACGATTTTTAAATCGGAATCACTCGTTTAATATAAGGGTGCCGGATTATTTTATGAGATTTTTATAATCAGAACACTTAATTATAATGGAAAATTTGTTAATATTTCATACAACTCCCAACGCCACATTGTGCATTTATCCCGAAATTCGAATAATCGAGCCAGTCCCCCAATACTTAATCAATCTCTCGAGATTGTCTTTTAATAACACATTCTTGCATTTTATTTTACTAGTATTTTTTTTTTTTTTTTTTTTACTAGGATAGGAACAGTTTTGGATTATTCTGACTTTTTATGATAATTTATCAAAGCCAGCACATTTGTGTGTGTGCGTTCAATACAAATAGATATGTGAACAGTACTACGCAACGATGTTTCTGTATTCAGCTCATATCCGCCCTACCATGTCAATATTAGAGGCAGACGTTGGAAAATCATTATGGAGCACATCACAAATATCCGCACAAACATACGTTTATACGCCGAATAATCACTGTCTGTTTATTACGTTTGAATTTTCAATATCTTCAAAGCTTGACTGGATGAGCCTGACTTACTAAGCCACATTTATTACCAATTTCAGTGTTTCATATCTCATAGCGGGAGCTGGGAGGACTTGAGTATGCATAATATGAGGACCGCGTTCTGGCAATTGATCCAAGTTCAGAAAAGCTTATAGATTAACAATACAAATGTTGCAAGAAACCCTGTTGGTCCAATTTTGTTTATACGCACTCCTACTTACACAGCAAGTAAATCGCATGAGTAAACGCTTTTGAGCTATTTTAATGATTATAATAATAATAATAAATTAATCAAATTAAAATTAATAAAAGAATAATAATTTGTTCTTAAAAAAATCATTTAATGAAAAAAGGCACATTTAAAGATACATACATGAAAAAAATATAAATAATCAATTATTCATATTTTAAAAATTATTGTTTATACACTTGCACGACGAAATACAAGTTTATTTAGATTTTTGACAATTACAAGCCATCGTTCGACAATCCGCAGCGTATTTACAAGGCTGAACAGACTCCAGGTTACCATTTGTCTCTTCATATCCAAATAAATTATAATCAATTGTCTGAAGTTGAGTTTGATCGGCATTTATCTACAAATATGTTTGAAAAGTAGTTCTTAACCATTCCATTACCCATTCCAATGATATACGCTCTATCCTTCCGTACAATAATCACCTATGGGACCACTCGGTTGTGGAGTTTCCTCCACCCTTGAGTCCTTTTTTTTTAAACAGTCTCTATCACATCTATCTTACATGAAAAAATCAAAGGCGATCACTTATTTCAGATTAAGTAATTTGTTTCCGTTAGTAGATTTCTTAACATAAGCTTTTTTAGCCAGAGCGGAAATCTGAGCTTAATAGAGATAAACAAGGAGGATTGAAATTATCCATCGAGGCAGAATAAAGTCTTAAAAGTCTTAAAGAATAAAGCAGGCTTGACCGCTCCGGAGTTGCTTTGCCCCGAAGCACATAAGACCCCACATTTAGCGAAGGCGGGGTTCGCAAGATGCCCCTTGATAGCGAGGGTGACCATAAAAATGATTGAAGGACTTCAAACGGGGGATTTAACGTAATTGAATAAATTTTTAGTAGATACAAATGAAGCCTGAACTACCAAAATATATATCGGAGATTTTTTTTTTTTTTTTTTTTTTTTTTTTTTTTTTTTTTTTTTTTTTTTTTTTTTTTTTTAAATAGAGATGTGAACACGGAATACGTGTCACATCAATATTCTTACTATTTTCAAACTAAGCTAAACGCTTGTGCTATGAAAATAGGACTAACTTGCTAGTCTGGAGTGAGGTTCGAACCAGCGACCTTTGGATCACGAGTCCAGTGTCCTAACCACAAGACCAACAAGCTACAAGCAGATTTGCTTGATCACAAATGATAATGCAGTTAATTTCAGTATTGTAACGAAATTTTTTTCCTCATACTGTTGAATATTACGCGGTGAAGAGACGCTACTTACTTACAATTTCAATAATTTTATTTTCAAATAATATTTCGAAAATATAAAAATCTATCTAGAAAAATACTCCTGGATGACGTGCTTAGTGATTAAGATACTCGCCTAGTTGGGAGTTTGAGTCTCTGAGTTCTAGAATATCAGCAAATTAGTCCTGTTTTCGTAACAGAAACGTTTAGGGTAGTTTGAAAAGAGTTAGAATATTAATGTGCGTCGTAATTCGTGTAGGTATCTCCTTATTTAAAAAAATGTTTTTTTTTTATATATTAGGTCCTTACATATGAAATTGGCGGTTCGCCGTACTGGCAAATTTGATCTCAAATATCTTCTCTTTGGTTAGGAATTCCAAATCCAAATTTATACAGCTATTTACTCATGTATTTGTGTTTTGAAAATTATAATTCGTTTGTTTTTTCCTCAATTGTTTTTTTCTTTGCGTCACTCAGTTTACAAAATGAAAAACTTGAAATATCGCGTTATTTACGAGCACGAGTTCCACCGTGGCACCAGTGCTGCAGAAACGGTTCGAAGGATTAATGATGTGTATGGCGATGGTGCCGCAAAAGAAAACACAGTGCGTTTTTGGTTCCAACGTTTTCGTTCTGGAAATTTCGACCTGCAGAACAAGCCCCGTGGACGGCCGGAGACCAAAGTTGATAATGAAGAATTGAAGGCTATTGTGGAAGCGGATCCATCGCAAACCACATCCGAGTTAGCTGCAGGCTGCGATGTTAGTGATAAAACTGTTTTAATCCACTTGAAGCAAATTGGTAAGGTGAAAAAGTTTGAAAGGTGGGTACCTCACGAATTGAGTGAAGCAAATCAACAAACGCGCGTTGACTGCTGCGTTGCATTACTCAACCGGCACCATAATGAAGGGATTTTAAATCGAATCATTACCTGTGATGAAAAGTGGATCCTGTACGATAATCGGAAGCGCTCATCGCAATTGCTGAACCCTGCCGAACCAGCCAAACCATGCCCCAAGCGAAAATTGACTCCAAAAAAGTTACTTGTGAGCGTTTGGTGGACTAGTGCTGGTGTCGTTCACTACAGCTTTCTTAAATCTGGCCAGACGATTACGGCAGATTTCTATTGTCAGCAACTGCAAACCATGATGGAAAAGCTAGCTGCTAAACAACCGAGGCTGGTTAATCGCTCTAGGCCACTGCTGCTTCATGATAACGCTAGACTACACACTGCACAACAGACGGCTACCAAATTAGAGGAGCTTCAATTGGAATGTCTAAGACATCCACCGTACTCTCCGGACCTTGCCCCAACAGATTACCATTTTTTTTGAAATTTGGATAACTTTTTGCAAAGGAAAAAATTCAACTCCGATGGGGCAGTCCAAACCGCCTTCAAAGATTTTATTGATTCCCGTCCGAATGGTTTTTTTAGTAAAGGGATCGATGAACTACCTATGAGATGGCAAAAGTGCATAGATAACAATGTACATACTTTGATTAAATAAATATATTATAATAAAAAAAAATGGGCTTCATGTTTCTCCCATACTAAACACCAATTTCATATGTAAGGACCTAATATAAACAAGATACGGTAGTAAATATAATCTTTTGGATAATGCTTCTCTGTGTACGTACACGTCATCTGGAAAGTTGATTATATCATTTTTTTGTGTTGTTTATAAAAGAGAGTAATTATTCTGACACTACAGTAAAACACGCATGTAATTTTTTAAATAAATACCTGTGTATTTTTCCGCTTTAATAAAAATGAAAACAATAAATACAGAATGAAATCTTTGCTTGATCGGATTATTAATATTAGAGATTAATATAATTAGAGAATTATTAATGTTGTGAATGTTGTCAGATAAATATTTATTGTAATGTATTTCCGTTAAATTCTAATGTCCACAGCTTATTTCAATCTAGGATTAATTAATCTAGATATCTATGGAAACCCAATCATCAGTGATAATTTAATTATGGTGATAGATTTATCCATATTGTTATTATACTTTGAGGCTGAGTAAGCCTAATATATCTCTGGTCGCATACTGTCCGGGAAGTATTCAAAATATTCATTTAAATTTTAGCACGTAGGCAAGGGGCGCTTGCTTATTATGTTTATGGCGAATTTATATAACGCTCTTTTATTAATAAATAAATTTTCTATGGATTTCAAATAAAGAAACATTTTTTCATCTAAACACCTATGCGCTAAAAACTTTCGTATTGAACCCATGGTCGTTGCTAAGTCCACTTTTTCTAGTAAGTTTTTTCTGTATTCTCTTCTTTTCTGTATTCACTGGAGGACCAACTCCGACCAAAATATTCATATAAATCGTTTTTTAAATATTTTTTTACTTCTGATGTATAAAATTAATGTTGAAATATATTTCAGTTGGAATTTAATTATAGTTCATTCGTATATGTTTTGTGGTAATTTTGCCATTCTTCATTATGTTTATTAATTTATCAATTAAGTTCCAAGCTTGATTTTAAAGATAATTATAAACAACCCCACCTAATATATTTTCTAGTATCAAATAACCGCGTAATATACTAACCGCAAATCTTTATTCATAGTCTCGTCACTGTACGATTATAAATAAGCTTTTAATCATTTTATAAGTCAATAAAGGCACTGTCGAAAAGACATTAAGTAAATTATTTTTAACGATTTAATTAAAACACCTTTTAACTTTAACCATTATTTATAATATAAAAAATAATAAATAGTGGTTAAAAGTTAAAATGTATCTCAATTAAAATCATTGAAATGGAATTTTACAACGAATATATTACTTTTATAAACAGCTTTAAATATAAAAATATTTTTTGCCAGTAAAATTGTTATTAAAATTACAATTATTTTATTTAAAATAACTATTTGAAAAAAATTTCTGGATTTCATTAAAAAAATATTAATTCTCTCTATTAAAATGCCTACCTCAATTTAACGACGTATTTTAATTGACCATGTATTATTAACGCCGTATATTAATCGAAAAAGTTTAATAATGAACATATTGTCACGGGTCGTAACTGAAGGCAAAGGAAAACACTGGAATTAATTATCGATTCATTCATTATTTTAATAAATTCACAAATTCATTGGACACTAATTTAATTAATACACTATTTTTTTAATTCATACTATTTCGCAGTGGCGTGCAGTGGGTATAAACTTAGGTTACGCTGTGACCGATTATATACCTATATTAAAAAAAAAATATACGCATATACCTATAAGGGTATATACATTTAAAAAAAATTGACTGTATATAATGAACTATTTTGAGTAGCTTCAGTCCACAAAAATAACTGCACTATAAAAGAAGTATTGTAAACAATATTTCCTAAATAAATAAATATTTTATATATAGGTACCTAATACGTCAAAAATTTTCAATATATTCCGAAGACGATTTATTTATAATTAAATCGGGAATAATACTAACTTCAGATATACGATTATTTATTTATACAACAAAAATAAATCAAACATTTTATGATATCATCGATGGTAATTTCGTCGTAAATAATCATTATGATATGACAGATGTTATCACAAAATAAAGACATAATATGATGGTATTTACATTCACCATAGAAATGACAAATAGAATTTACACCGAATGTTTTGGGTGGAATTTGTAAAAGATAACATTTCTGCAATTACGTGCACGTAGTGCTCACCTGGCGTAGGACCTTTCGAAGAAATTGGAAGAAACACGCTACTCCATGAAAAATTTACTCGTATATTACACAAAACTCGTAGCATAGAACTAAGTAAAAATACACGGTTCAGGACGAGTTTTTTCGAGATCTATGGAACAAATTTGTTGAGCGCAAACAAGCGAGATTAATGAAGAATTGACATTAAATTACAGGCTAGCATTTTAAATCGAAAAAAAAACATATACGCCACGTTAAACAGAAACGTCAGAAATAAAACTTCTAGCCGTAGGACGTATTACGGCTAGAATTTTAAATCAACCTTTTCTTAAGATAAAGATTATTTAATTAATATTTGTTTTCCAGAATCTTTATTAATACACAGCTTTTTTACTTATATGCGCTGCACGCCACTATTTGCTATTTTGCGTTTATTCACTCGTCGGTAGAACACTTTATTATCGCTTGGTAGAACATTCCCACACAGGTTCACAGAGAATTCATATCTATTCCCATGAAAGTGTTTGTACTTAGTTTTCAACGCCTGTTAGGTACTTAATTTACATACGTTTCCCCAATATTGTAGATAGCGTAGTGTTGTATTCTGATGTTCCTCACGCGATCTCCCAGCGTCTTGCCTGCCGTCATCCTCAGTGTCTTCATCTCGGAAGTCCTCAATATTCGTTTTGTCCTGATTGTGTCTGTCCTTGCTTCTACGCTCTACGCTATTTGTTATTATAGGTCATACGGATGCTTTGTAGACTCTCATCTTCTCTTAATGGCCGTATCCCTTTTCTTCTAAATTTTGGATTTTAGCGCACCAGAGATTTCGGCTGCCTTGCTAACTTGGGCTTGTATTTCCAGGGCTCCGACCTGGTCTATGCCTAGATATTTTTGATGCCATCTTTGATGCCAGACTGACTTTCTCAAGTCACATAAACCAGTTAGTTACATCGTGTTATAAGCTTATAGATTTCGTAACACACATATCAAAAGGATTTTAGAATGAGACGTGCAATTTAAATTTTGAATTGAATATACAATTTCATTATTCGTTCAAAATTGGAATATGGAATGGCAGTTTGGAGCCCACACCATAAGAACTACATCGACATGATGAGCAGATTCAAAAGAAATTCTCGCGCTTCTTATACATGCGCAGAACAGGAGAATATCCTACATTCATGAACCATGAAGTACTGCTGAGGGAATGCAACTACCGCAGCCTCGAGTCGCGCAGACAGGAGGGCCTAGTCATGTTGGGGGTTCAAATTTTAAGAAATAACTTTGATGCCCCGAACCTGCTAAAGAATTATGCCCTGTTTGTATCAAATAATAATTTGCGAAATCGAGGTCATGCGCTATTTCATGTCCCAAAATGCAGAACAGATGTAATGAATAAGCACACCATAATGCGTAGTGTGCAAATCCTAAATGAATCGAGCGATCATGTCGATGTATTTAATGATGGTTTTGAAAACAGCAAGCATAAATGGAGCAATCTGTTATGCAATTAAAAAAAATATATCGGGTGGTGCCGATCTGTTCTATGGATTTGTTCTCTACACTCAGGTTACATGTTTTGGGTGTTTTAGAGAAGGTCATACATTTAGTCTTTTCAATAGCGATTCCCATGTTGTATTTTTTACAAGCATTATGTAGTGACAACCCTTATTTGAAGTCATTATTTTTCTCCACTATGATTATAGCATCGTCTGCATAGCAGACCACAGTGACAACTCTATATAGTTGGAGTGATTGGATCTCTTCTATCAGCTCATATATTACCAAATTGAAAAAAATATTACTTATACTGTCACGGATATTCCGATCGATAATCTCTTCGTATTCTATCTTTTAAAAAAACTAACCCATAAAAACCAAGTTTTTACAATACTCCATCGTCGTTTTGAATCAGGTTTCGTGTCTATACACGCGTCGGGCTAATTTCTCATATAGAATGATACAAATTTGAAAAACCATTAAAATTTCTAAAAATCCAAAATCATACTATAATCAATAATTTTTTAAAACGATAATTGGTTAGATCATTTTTATCGTCGCCAAGAGTCTGCCTGCAAAGTTTCAACTCGATTTGATCACGGGAAAAGGATTAACAATCGATCCAAAGTTTTTTCGTCAGACAAGCAAGCAAGCAGACGCTACGAGTTGAAAGAAAGGGAGTAAAAATATTAAAAATCTATTTCTGTCTGATCATTTATATTTTATTCAAACATCTTTGATTGATTTTATAAAAAATAAATATTTTATAAATACATTAAAAAATGGCTATGCAACATAAAAAGGCTATTGGATAATTATTGCGTAATAGTTTGAGCATCTATTTCCACTTTAAAAATCAAGGGAAGCCCAATAATCATGTTTAAAAAGGAAAACCTGCAAGAAACTTTCGATTATTTTCAACAGAGTTCGTGAACCACTCCAAAATTTAGCCAATAAACAAAATTAAAGCCAATCAATGTCTCGGCATCCAAAATACAATTTGGAAAACTGAATTATTGGTCGAATTCGGGAGTCGGTCCATCCGACTGAATTTTTCTCCTTGAATTTTGTTACTGCCTCGAAATCGTATTAACATTTGTGAAAATGTCTTTTTTTTGTACGCATTTAAGAATTTTCGATGCTCGTGGACTTAATTTCACGACCTTAATTTTACATTCGTGACGTTTTAAAAAAATACTGTTTTTTAAAATTTCTTTCCCATCGCTTTTACCTTTGATTATGCATAATATATATGTACGTCCAAATGTACGAGTACATTCGTGTTCCGGTTCTGAACTTAGATGTGTTAAAATTCTGAACTTATCTTGCTCCATCGGGAATATTTTTTATAATTTTCTTTAAATGTGTTGATTACCGTCTTTAAGTAGCTATATTATTTAATTTGTTGGCATAATTCTCATATATACGTATATGTCTTATACATTATATAAATACTTCAAAAATGTTGTTACATATAGTATGCACATTGCCTGTATCAAAAAATACCGCAATCGTACGAAAAAATATTTAAGTAGCGAGATGTACAGATTATTAAAATGTTTATATAGATCATATTTGATGTGTAGAAATATTATACATACACATTTATTTTTATTATAAGCTGTAACCCGTCAAAAATGACAATACTTTTATATGCCCGTTCCTAAAGAATAAGTATTTTATTATTTATAGCCGATACCCATGAAATAGTACGACTTTTATCAAAATATTTGAACATTTTTTTAGATATTTCCCCTGCCGGCGCGGCGGTAAATGATAATTTTAAACCCTGGCGATTGAGCTAGACGGAATGGTTTGCGTATTTGCTAAGTCCTACATGTACTGTATTTTTGACGGGTAATGCAGGCTCGGCTGTAGCAACATCGCTATCGTTGCCGCCTTCGGGTTTGCTGGCTCGGGGTTCAAGCCCCATCTCCGGCCTTTTAATTTGTTTTTTTAGCCATGAATTCGAACGAAATTACTGACTTTTTCGACGTAACGGGGGGGGGGGGGGGTAAGACAGAAAGACGAACGGACAGATAACGAAATTGTTATGTTTGATTCGAGTCAAAAAATGGACTGGAAAAATGGAAGAACAACGTAGACTGCCGACTTGCTTGACTTGGACGTGGAATGCCAGGCGAAGAGTGTCAAATATGAAAGAAGAACGTCAAAGTAGGAATGGTATTACGAGAGTCCTACTGAATAACTGAAAAGGAGCGTGGCAGAAGAAATATTAGGTCAAGAATTAATGCAAAAACAAGAAATGCTACTAATAGCAGATAATTGATATATTTTTGAAAATTTTAACGCTTTATAGGCAAAAACATCCCAAAAACATTATATGCTTGAGAAAAAAACATAGAGATATATTGTAACCTCATCTCTAATGTCCGCAAAGCCTAGCAGCAAGCAATGTATTCAAATATTCGTCTTAGAGAGTTGTGTGCATAATTTTTACCACTACTATAAATAGCCATCGATGCCACACACCTACGCGACACGAGCAGCAAAGCAGGGGTCAGCGACACAAGTCTTAACGGCCAAGCGCCGGTGTCGAAGGCTACCCCAGGTGCCCGACACGCGCCGCAAAACACACCGGGCGAGTCTGCCGATGCAGCAGAGGTGCGACGGCCGCGGACAATGGAAACTGAGCACGCAGCAAAGCAGAGGACACGGCACTCCACCGTCTCAGCACAACTCAGTCCACGAGTAAACGGAATATTGAATTTCCTTTGTGTAGAAACAGTATAAGCAGGCTGACTCGAAATCCACATTATCTCACTTCTCAAGTGGTCTCTATAATAGCCGGAGCCCCTCGCCGAGTAAATTCATAACTGCGTATTTATACTCTTCTATATTTTTTACTTGTAACCTTTTCATCTGCAATAAATTCTGTAAAACACATCGTGACTTTTATCATCAACATCAGCAGCAAAAGAGAACTCCGAACTCTATAACATACGGAGTGGTGACCCACGAAACACTAAGAAGCAGCATTGTAGGGGGTAGCTTCTCGACCTTACACAAAGGGTCGATTCACTCACACTAACCCCCACATATTTATGCAGTAATTTATAAGTATGTGGTCAATTTAATCAACGACCCACATTCTCGTAGCAATACCGACTGGTGGTCGGGGCATGATGTGCATGTAAGTCTGAGTAACCTTTTATTGTTAAATAAATGGTATGTCGGCAAGCCAACATCATATTGGCAAAAATAAGAAAACCATAAATTTTTAATTGTAACTGCCCCAGAACAGGTTTCACCTGGTTGTTACAACCTAAATGTAAAAAAGAGTAATTGTGATAATATATAAATAAATAAATGTATACATATTGAAAGAATCCTGTTACCTAAAGGCCCGAATACAGAGTCAATACATAAATGACCATGCATTTAGAGCATAGTTTAATCTTTAAATCATTTAGTACCTATTGACTCGGGCCTTAAGAGTCATTTTGAGTGAACTAATTTGAGAAATGCGTATTCACTATCCATCTATTCTTTTAACACACTCCTTTACAACGCTTTTTAATACAAAGTATTAAAATTACGCGGAACATAATTAGTAACTATACATTTTATAACGCGCATCTCGCAAACTCTCTAGAGTACTGAATTCATTTTGAACGCTGCAGAGAATGTGGCGAAGTAATAAGAACTCGTTTCAAGCCTTCCGTTAATATAAATTTTATTTTTCTTTCATCTTTTCAATGAGGCATCTTATATCTGTAAAACGTATCCTCATGAGGATATCTGTAATATTGAAACCATTTATCTGTAAAATATGTTAAATAAAATATATTCTCAGAAAGTATTAACAAGAAAGTCTTTTATACATCGAAGGACGTTGAAATATTTTATTGTTGATATTTTTCAATTAATATGTTTTATGTGTGTCTAACGAACGTACTCTTTTAATTTTATTTTTATAAAGTATGTATAAAGTAAGTAAATGTACCTTTTAAAAACTTTTTTTTTTTATGTAGAGTAATAAAATCGAAACGGGAAAATATTCTTTTTAATATTGAAATATTAATTAAGTTCTCTTAGTAACAAAGTAACGAAAACTCTATTTTAGTTTGATAATATATCGTCAATTATAAGTTTGTGACATTATAAACCAAAAGTCAAGTGAAGGTTCCTTCGTGAGAACTCTGCAGCACTTCATGAAGTCAAACTTGAACATGCGCTAGTAAGGAACAATTGATAAAGTGCTACCTAAACGTGGTGCACTATTTTCTGCAGTCACAGGGTCAACCAAAATAATAAATAATAAATAATTAGTCATTTACTGAGAGAAATAATAGTTCTTTAACGGATTATTAGTGTTGTGAGATGGATGGATGTGTTCGATATAAATGGAGAGTATAGCCATCCGTTAAAACCGTACTAATCTTAAGCACAGAATAGCAAGACATACTCACTTTACATGGTCGATTTATTGATGAGAACGTTTACAATAATGAATTAAGGAGTACAGTAGATAACGTGATGTAAGCTACGGCGGTCGGCGAAAGAGTGGTGGTACCGGCGTGCTGCCGGGATCTCGGCTCGCGTCGGCTTCGCATTGCTGGCGACTTCGAGATTCGCCTCGAGCAGCGATTGGTTGATTCGCACGATTGAGATGCTAGAGTCGCAGCAGACCACCACAGTACTGTAAATGGAAACACACGACTAGGCACAAAATATTTTTTAAATTTCTTCTCAAATGTATTTTATGTAACAATGTATTTTATTTTAAATATACACGTTCTTAATATTGAGGTCACTACTGCCCTTAATAGTTTAAGGTATAATTTCGAATTGTTTCAGTTGAGACTTATCAATTCGATTGCACAATTAGCGGTAATCAAACAATATATATAAAAAGAAACCCGTGTTTCCCTATCCGCCAAGTTTTCTCCACAACCAGCCATAACCACCCACCGGTGGTTATGTTGGTTGATAACCCTTGGTGTCACATCGAAAATATGCGAGTTTGGTGGGGGTGGCTGCGCGTGGGTGGGAGTGGGTGACGAAAATGTCCTTTCTAGCTGATGTTTTATTATGGGAAGGCCGCAAATGCTTCAGATTGCTTCAAAATAGGCGCGCCGGCTGTGTCGGTGAGTTTGAAATGTTCCTGAAAAACCTGCTCTAGAAAGTTCTGGAAGGAGAAGGTTCTAGAAAATTCCCGAAAGTTCTATAAAGTTCTAAACTGAGTGGCGGAATGTGTCAGTGTGTCTAGAAGGTTCCTATACATTCGAATTTCTTGGAAGTTCTGGAAGGAGAATGTTCTATAAGGTTCGCGAAAGTTCTATGACGATCCTAACAGTGTACTAAAAATCTACGCGTGCAAAGCCGCGTGGGCACAGCTAGTCCTGTCTAAAAGACCATGTCCCTAGAAGGCCGACGTAACTGACTGTAGATGTTTTTAGAACTCTCTGAATATTCGGTAAAAGTAATAATTTCAATCCTATATACGAATATATCGATATATTGGAGATTCACTTTTATTCACTTCTATTCATACCATTACGGCAAATCTCGACAACCAGCGATAAAGAAAACATCTTTTATGTTATTTTGTAGGCCGCACAATCATCGCATTGGATCTCGTAACTTCACGAACTTTTATATAAAAGATAGGAATTATGAAAACCTTAGGGCTGTTTGGACAAGATAAAATCTTCTTTGAGCGTTATGTGAAAGAAAAAATACGCGGAAGGCTCAACTTATGGAATGAAAGAAATACAAAAATATATCGGTTTGGCCCAAATTCTGATCAAAGGAACTGACAGATTAAGTTTTAATAAGTTCCTTTGTTATGTTTTAACCAAGATGTTATTTCTTGTGTTATTGTTGATTGATTTAAGCGCAACCATTCCTTGTCAGGGAAGGCTTCAGCACATAATAATAATAATAATTGGATAATTTGTATAGCGCCGTTTTCGCGAAATACTCACCTCAAGGGCGCTTTACACGGAGAAATTATTATCTTACAAGACAACTTACTGCTAGAAAAGAAAAAACTTATTTACTATTACTTATTCACTAGATGGCATACAAGAAGTGGAATTAAAATTGAGTACTATAATAGTTTGTGAGTCCCTGAAAGAATTATGTGTTTTCGCGGAGTGCACAATATGAGTGGAAAACATTAGCTAGCGTTGTTGTGGTCAGATTCTAAAGGTTTTATAGGATTGTCTAAATAAATGCGTCTTAAGTTGTTTTTTGAACAGTGGTAAGCTCTCTGTTTGTCTCAGTTTATTAGGTAGTTTGTTCCATAACTTTGGTCCAGCCACCGCGAAAGCACGATCACCGAAATTAGTTTTGTGGACGCGATTTACTTCAGCTAACCTATTTGTATTAGATGTTGATGCTGAGCGAAGTGTTAGTTGTCTATTATTTGCGGAGAATGGAATGCAGAAGTCGGTTATGTATTGAGGGGCCATGTTGTGAATAAAACAATGGCAGCAAAAACAACAACAGCGTAATTCGGTATTTGTAGAGAAAGTACTGATTTCGTAAATCTTTTTGTTGACCCTGCAGTATTTTTGCATATTGTAAGTAAGTTTCCATATTGCATTGTTTAAGTTGTAGGAGAATACAACATTACTTTACTTGTGCACAAGAAATGACTGCGTTTTACGTTAAAGTTAGATTAAAATATTTTTAAAGAAAGTATGATATCTTGGAGCTGATAATAAGGCTGAGTGTAAAAATAATAAATAATAATAAATTTGATGAAAATAAAATTGTGAAAAGCTGTGGTTTTAGAAAATTAATTGGCTGCAGCCGGGATTTGAACACCCGCGTTGCCGGCTTGTTGGTGAGCCTGCCATATTTATTTGCATTTTTTCCCCTCATATAAATAATTTTTCTCAGACATCAAAGGAAATTTGGTAGATGGCTTCAGGGTTTTTGATTAATTATTACAATATTTATTATACCCAACATTTTTTTTGATGACAAAAATTGTATTTAGTAATAACATCCGTGTTTTTACTTAATAAAAAAATTAATAGCAGCTTCGGTGTTTTAAAGATAAATTAATATATTTTCTTCTTCTTCAAAAACAGCAAAATAATTTTTTGGTGACATTATTAATTATAAATATATTTTCATTCAGGTTGTTTATACAATTTTTTATGTAAATATATAATGTACCTACACGTATTTAAATCAGGCTATAGTTTGACTTAATCGAGACATTTTTACACTCTACACTAGACTACACTAGACAATTGTATCCTGACGAAGTGGTGAAACAAAGTTTATTTCTATTTATTATAATATCAGTTGATAATGGCCTAAACAGCCGAAACGATCATCCTGTAAGAGACTAATAAAATATTGAACTCTCATAAAAAACATCGTGTTTTTTTAATTTCTATACTTAAAATAATGGAGTTCTTTGCAATAAATAACGCCAATGTTCAAAAAATTAAAACTTCTATATTAATAATGTCGCCACAAAATTATTATGCTAATTTTGAAGAAGTACATATTTCTACTATAATTTCAGTATGATGCAAAATTTTTATCAAACGTGGAAAATACTAACAGACTATATTCTCTATATATAATTATATATTAGGTCCTTACATATGAAATTGGCGTTTTGCCGTACTGGCAAATTTGATCTCAAATATCTTCTCGTTGGTTAGGAATTCCAAATCCAAATTTATACAGCTATTTACTCATGTATTTGTGTTTTGAAAATTATAATTCATTTGTTTTTTCCTCAATTGTTTTTTTCTTTGCGTCACTCAGTTTACAAAATGAAAAACTTGAAATATCGCGTTATTTACGAGTACAAGTTCCACCGTGGCACCAGTGCTGCAGAAACGGCTCGAAGGATTAATGATGTGTATGGCGACGGTGCCGCAAAAGAAAACACAGTGCGTTTTTGGTTCCAACGTTTTCGTTCTGGAAATTTCGACCTGCAGAACAAGCCCCGTGGACGGCCGGAGACCAAAGTTGATAATGAAGAATTGAAGGCTATTGTGGAAGCGGATCCATCGCAAACCACATCCGAGTTAGCTGCAGGCTGCGGTGTTAGTGATAAAACTGTTTTAATCCACTTGAAGCAAATTGGTAAGGTGAAAAAGCTTGAAAGGTGGGTACCTCACGAATTGAGTGAAGCAAATCAACAAACGCGCGTTGACTGCTGCGTTGCATTACTCAACCGGCACAATAATGAAGGGATTTTAAATCGAATCATTACCTGTGATGAAAAGTGGATCCTGTACGATAATCGGAAGCGCTCATCGCAATGGCTGAACCCTGCCGAACCAGCCAAACCATGCCCCAAGCGAAAATTGACTCCAAAAAAGTTACTTGTGAGCGTTTGGTGGACTAGTGCTGGTGTCGTTCACTATAGCTTTCTTAAATCTGGCCAGATGATTACGGCAGATGTCTATTGTCAGCAACTGCAAGCCATGACGGAAAAGCTAGCTGCTAAACAACCGAGGCTGGTTAATCGCTCTAGGCCACTGCTGCTTCATGATAACGCTAGACCACACACTGCACAACAGACGGCTACCAAATTAAAGGAGCTTCAATTGGAATGTCTAAGACATCCACCATACTCTCCGGACCTTGCCCCAACAGATTACCATTTTTTTCGAAATTTGGATAACTTCTTGCAAAGGAAAAGATTCAACTCCGATGGGGCAGTCCAAACCGCCTTCAAAGATTTTATTGATTCCCGTCCGAAAGGTTTTTTTAGTAAAAGGATCGATGAACTACCTATGAGATGGCAAAAGTGCATAGATAGCAATGGTACATACTTTGATTAAATAAATATATTATAATAAAAAAAAATCGGCTTTACGTTCCTCCCATACTAAACGCCCATTTCATACGTAAGGACCTAATATATACGAGTTAACTAAATGACGCAAAGCTCGAAACCGAACACATTCGTGAAGCGATAAAAAATTGTATCAATTAGAATATTCTGTGTGAACCTGCATTGGATCGAACAATTTCATTGAAATACCAAATGATTGATCGGCTTAGTCGTGATTAGTTTGGTGAACATTTCGCATAGTGATATCTGTAGCTAGGTGAGGTTATTGTTTGAGGATAACGTACAGGCTCAAATGGTTGGATTAATTAGTACGGGTTCGTGAATTTTTTCCTAACCCTTAGAAAGCCCTAAAAATATTTGTGTGAATTGTGAGACTTGCTCCATAGGTATAATTTCATTTCATTCTTTTATAATTGATCGAGTATTGTAAAATCATAATTTATTCATTATTTATGTTGAGTTATATTCAAAATGAGTTGCCAACTTGCTGCAGTTGCTTGCGTCGAATCACGTAAAAGAGCTTTTTTTTAATCATTTTGGTTCATTCCGAATTGATATCTTCTTTATTATTTAAATATTTCTTTCAAGGGTGTGGGGGCGTACACGTACTACTATAAAGTATATTTAGAATTAAGTATATTAATAATTAAGTGTATAAGAAATTAGTGGATCTATAAATTACGTGGGCGTCAACATATGACAAAAATAATAATTTGTGTTCATGTTAAGTAGGTACTTAATTATTATTCATTTTCCATTCATAAATAATATGTCTTTATTTTGATTGTCTATACATCGATTTTTGAATTTAATTTGTTAGTATACAATTGTATTCTGACAAAGGGGCCGTTGGCTCTGAAACATTTTGATATTTTTCAAATATAAAAGTAGTAAAAATCGAGTTCATTTTTATTAATTATAAAAATAATATGGGTTTGAAATCTATAACTCACCATTACCAAAAATTAATAAATATGTACCCAAATTTATTAAAGATACCAAAAATGTTCTGCCCAAACTGTGGTCTCAATTTTGTCAATGTTTTTTTATTTAAAAACGCTTTATTTGTTAATAAAATATCTCAAAATCATGGTCTCACTTTTTCAAACAAAATTGTTGGAAAACGTTTTATTTGTTAATAAAATTGATAAGGCAAAAGATTGATCCAATTCCCTGATTCATCATTCCCGATCGTGCCTGGTGTGTAAATGTATGACCTTGGCGACTTCGCAGGCTTTCATGTTTTGTTGGAAAACAGGATATTCGCTGAAACGAAAACGACATTGAAATCGGATGCGTATCCCGAATTGTACTATTATCAAATATCACTCCGTTTGCCTCATCTACCCGGGACTCTGAAAGGAATTCGGCATATTAATTCATCGCTCTTGATTTATTAATCAAGTGAAAATATTTACATTGTGTACCCCTCCGTTTCATTGTGTATTCGCGATTTATTTGGTAAGTCTTAAAAAAATATGCAGAAAATCGGTACGTGGAATTTTGAGAGTATGTAGAGTTTTTTATTTTTTTTTATTTTTAGTGAAATTTAAAATAAATTAAATTTTAATAAATATTATTATTAAGTTCTACGGGTTAGGTATTTTTATGTGTTACAGCTGTTTCGGCTTGTAAGGCCATTATCAAACAGTGGATATACCACGTACAAACGACTTATTTATACAATTTTAAGTTACCCCTTCCTATTTAGAGTAATTAGATATTTGTGGTGAAGCCCTGTAGTAATGTACGTTTTTTCCCGGGCACTTATCATTAAAGGTGCCTAGGTTAACGTTATGCTTAATTATCAAAATTCCCCGTTTTCTGCAAGTGTTATTTATAAATATTATTTTAATTTATGTCCTTGATTATTGGTTTTTTAAAAATATTTAGAAGTGGAGAGAAGATCATTTTTTGTTGATTATTTAAAAGTTTAATATTTGGATCCTTTTTATATTTATTTATTTCTAGTTGCTCAAGTAAATTCATCCTAAAACCTTTTGTTTCTATATGTAAAGGTTTTGGTTCGTTATCACCTTGAGGGACGTGGTTTTCATTTAATAGATGGGCCGCAAATTTTGACTCTGAATTTTTATTTTTATAGCAGCGCATGTGTTCCGCGAATCTAGTTAAAAAAGACCTTCCCGTTTGTCCTATATACAAAAAATATAAAAAACGTACATTACTACAGGGCTTCACCACAAATATCTAATTACTCTAAATGGGAAGGGGTAACTTAAAATTGTATAAATAAGTCGTTTGTACGTGGTATATCCACTGTTTGATAATGGCCTTACAAGCCGAAACAGCTGTAACACATAAAAATACCTAACCCGTAGAACTTAATAATAATATTTATTAAAATTTAATTTATTTTAAATTTCACTAAAAATAAATATGGAGTTCTACAAATTAAACACAAAAACCATAAATAAGTATGTAGAGTTGGTCGCCGAATCAGAGCGATGTGCGCTTGAAATTAGCGGATCGCTGTGGAAATTCAAAAGGAATGGAATTAAACATATAGAATGACAAATAAAAAGTATTGAGGTCAATAAAACTCGTCGATGAAGTAGGAGGAGCTGCTATATGAAAAGGTCAGGAAAAGCTTTTCACAAAAAATAGACCTGGCTATGACAATTTATAGGAGGAGTTAGATGCAGATTGAATGGTAGCTATTCCAGAGTTCAGCTGTGGAGAAACATGTAAGACTTGACAAGTTCCAATTGGTAATAAGACCCAAAGGACTTGGTGGACCAAAACTACAGAATGCTGTCCAAGAGAAAAAACAAGCATAGCGCGTACGGATTGAAAATCAAGAGGAAATAAACCGGAAGAAGAACCATGAGGAAAAAAAACTGGGAGCCAGAAAAGTGGTGAAGGTGGTTAAATAACAACATTTTGGAGTAAAGATTGTATGGAACAACTACAGAGGAATCGTCTTGCTGAACCAGCCGGGTGAAATACACGCTCGCATTCTGGAAAAAAATCTCACATAGTAACGGAAAGTAAGGTTCAAGAAAGTCATTGCGGTTTCAGAACCGGAAGAGGCGCAGCATATCAAGTACTTACGCTGCAACAAACTATCCAAAAAAAACTGGAAATAAAGAAGAAATATATGTGTACATGTGATTTATAGACCTGGAGAAAGAATACATATAACATGGTACATCTTGTGGAAAGTGCTGGATGAGAGAAAGCTTCTCAGAACATTCAATCCTCGTAGGAAGATTGCAAGAACTGCGTTCGAATACACGTTATTAAATAATCATGAATAGGAGTAGGATTGAGACAAGGTTGCTCGCTGTCGCCGATTATGTTCACCCATTATATGGAAAGAACAAGCAGAAGAAGCCAATAAAACAAGGGTTGCGAGAGATGGAGATGTGGAAATCGATTCCTTACAGGGAAATATAAAAACACCTTGTTTTTGGGTCCCCGAGCTAATAGGACAAGGGGACGAAGAATATTATTAATTATTGTGTAAACACTATGAATTAATATAACCAAGATCGGTGATGTTACGCCATCATTATGCTGAAGCAGCTACATTGGCTTCGCCTGCCAGAGCGGATAAATTTCAAACTCTCTCTGATGGTGTACAAAAGTCTTCAAAGAAAAGCACCACAATATTTGATCGACCTCTGTATCCCAGACAATATCACTGGAAGACGGCTCACACTGCGGTTAGCTAAATCGGCTCTGCAGGCTGGTAGTACCAAGGAGATCTGGAGCCGCCAAGTTTGCGGAACGTGCTTTCAGCTTTGCGGGCCCAGCTATGTGGAATCAGTTGTCTCCAGTGCTGCGATCTATGGAGAACCAGGAACACTTCAAGAAGAGCTTATAAACTCTATTTTTCGGGATGTCGCACCTGTAAAGCGCCCTTGAAGCGTGTCTTATGCAAAAATGGCGCTATATAAATAATTATATGAGCATAAAGTGTGTATTCACTAGGGGACAAATCGCGAAACATGCCGCGCGGCATGTCGCATCAACATCTACGCTCATGTTTCAGGGACAATGACGCGGTCATTTGACATGTACACACCGGGATTCATATATCACTTGTCGCGGAAATGTCGCCCGATGAAGTTATGATGACAGCTGCTTATCTATTTATTTTTACGAGTTTATCGAAGTGTAAGAGGAGAAAAAGGTGGTGGGTGCGAAATTATTTACTGCAAAGAGAAAGGAGGATGGATATTCTATGCGATCTTTGAATGTCTGACGGATCTTTTGTCAATTTCACTCGAATGACAACTACTGTTGACAATTTATTACAAATAATCGGGTCTTCCATAGCTAAGCAAGACAATATTAAGGAATGCTGTTGGCCCTCACATCATTTTATTGTTATATTCACGGTTTGAAGTGTCCCACAAAATTGTACGGCTTTGGTAGAGCGCGATGAGTTGGAGAACAATTTCGTTTCCCTACATCAATGTCGTGTTGACGGATACAGCGCATGCGCATTCACTTGTAAACATACCACGTGGTACTGACGCGCAGCGTGATGTCGCCGTGAGCTCGCTCGGGTACCGTGCACATGGCAACGTTGCCGCCACACGTAGAAATGCCCCGCTATATTGTGCGCGACGTCGCACGTGATGTTGAGGGGCAATTTGTCCTCTAGTGGCTTAAACATTGACTTTCATCTGCCGCAATTATTTTGCTGGTTTGGCCTAGTGGCTCGGTCTCATGGGACTAGATAAATTGTACGGTGGATCGGGAGCAGTGGTCCTTCGTGCAGCACATTGCATGTTACACGCGCATTACAAGAGAGCGATGGTCGTCTGCTCTCAATCTCATTAAAGCGCTCTGCGCCGTCTGAGGTCTGCGAGGGTATAATAGATCAAAGATTATTTCGAGGCAAAAGCTTCATCCCGCGGACAAGCCTTTTAAGGAAACAGTTTAGTCAAGTAAAGTCGAGATGAACGTTAAAGATTGTGCGGGCGGAGTATTCTCCGAGATGGTTGGGACGTGAGATCTTCGTTAAATACGAAGTAAAACCTTCCAAATATGGATTCTTGATTTTTATATTTATTTAAATGAATTAAATACACTGTTGCTTTCTTTAATTAGATTTGTCTGGAAATAATAAAAACTATTAATGTAACTATTTTTTTTCAATTGGTTGAACAACTTTATAGATAGACATTAAATTTTTATTTTTATTTGTTTTAATCTACTTATATATTTATTAATTACACCCACATGTTTCGGAAAAACCTTTCCATTGTCACGGTGTTTTTTATATGTCAAAATATAAAAATGAATGATGTCTTTTGTTTTGGTTTTCTAAATTATTTAAAAAAATATTTTTAAATATTATTGCTGAAGTTCTTGATAACACAAAATTATTTATATATTTTTTTAGTATTGGACTAGTAAATAGTTAAATTTAATTGATTATTAATAATATTTTGTTTACTTTTACATTCTTTACTAATTTCTAATGATTCTGAATTATTCAATTTCAGACCAAAATTATTTATGTGTAAAATAGAAAGTCCTAAATCTTTATAAAAACGTGATAATTTTCTAATAAATGATTTGCAAATTCAGAAAAACCATGATTATTCAGACATCTCAAATGCAGGTAGATGTTACGAAATTTGATTCGAAAATTTATTGATATATAAAATCCTGACGATGGAAAGGTTTTTCCGAAACATGTAGGTGTAATTAATAAATATGTAAGTAGATTAAAACAAATAATAAAACTGTTTTTTTTTTAAATTAAATATGAAACCGGTCAATGAAAAAACAAACAGATGATTTGTATTGCTTGTGCATATTTTATACAGTTTATAATTTGAAAAATCTAACGGACAGAGGAAGAGGATAAAGATGTTGTTTTTAACAAAATATAAGAGGATTTTATTTCTGGAATATTGAATATTTTTGGCCAGGCCTAATTATTCCGATCGAACGCAGAAGTTCGATTAGCATAGAAACGAGAATATTTCCACCATGACGGTTGTGAGTGGGAGGAGCTCATGTATATTTATGTTTCTTTCCTCGTCTTTCATAATATTTCCATAACCAGGGCTAGATCTATGGAGCCACCCCCACTCCCCCATACCACCTGGGGAATGAATATTTAGTAAACTACTGAAAGATGGTACTATATCATAACTCGACAAGTTTTTCTATTATCATAAGAAAGTGGTTTGCTCTTACCGGGAATCACTTTAAAGGTGTAATTGTATTACGTAAATATTAGTGTAGCTTGATGGTGTAGTGGTCATGACGCTCGCCTAGGGATCTGGTGGTCGGTGGTTCGAGCCCCATTCCAGGACACCAGAAAATTAGTCCTGTTGGCGTATCATGGCACAGGCTTTTAGTTTAGTTTGAGAATAGTAAGAATATTGGTGCGACACATATTCCGTGTTCGCATATCTATTTAAAAATACATTACAGACATGTTTAAGTACATGCATTCAGAATCTATTTACACCAAGTGTATAATAACATTTAGATAATTCGATCTCACACTTCTGGTTGGCAACATGGCGTCAGAACTCGATACCAGCTGCGACGCCTTATAGGTATATAATTACTAAACACCGGATATGTATGTAAATGCCGTATCTATAGTATTATGTGCTAGCGCAGTCATTAAGTGAATATATCTCCAATACGTTTATTAATTCTGTCTTGCCACACTATTTATTAGAAAGTAGTAGTTATCTCATTTTTAAAATTAATATCATTCAGTCTAAAACAATGTGTTTTCATTTTATAGATTCTTCTTCATGCGGGTTTTTCCATCAGCGAGAATTCGGGTATGCAAATTTATCGGTAAGTCAGCAAAACTCTGAATTTAGGACCGCTTTACCAGTAATTAAATTCGAAAAAGTGAATATTATGGCATTATACTGTGATGTAAAATAACAAATTGAAAAAATATTTCAATTAAATCAAGTTTACGTGTTGACATCTATTTTCCACAAGGGTTACTTGTTATATTATTACGCACTGTTATCAAAAAAAAATTGTCTACTTTCAAATGCTATTAATTGGAATTTGTGGCTTTTAACACCCTTTATATTAACTCGAGGCGTCTGCTTGCTTGCCGGTTTGCCGTCAACAAAAACTTTGGATCGATTTTTGACCCTTTTCCCGTGATCCGATTGAGCTGAAACTTTGCAAGCAGACTCGTGGCAACGATCAAAAAGATCTGTCAAATTTTCGTTAAAAAAAATAATTATAGTATAATTTCGGATTTTCAGAAATTTTATTGGGTTTTTCAAATTGGAACATTAGAAAAGTTTCTTCTTCAAATGTAGCAAATTTATTTTGTGGTAACATAATTATAATTGTTTTAAATTAACTTTGTTTAAACCACTTATTTATTGAAAAAAATCAACATATTTCAAAGCCAATGGCTTCTTTGTCAGGAAAACAAAAATAATATTTAAAAATCGAAGTATAGATCAAAATATTAAAAAGTTATGTATGGAAAATGATAATATAAAGTACCTAATTAACAGGAAAATAAATTTAAAAGATAACTATTTGCAAAAAGGACCTGATTATTTGAAAACATGTTGATTTTTTTCAATAAATAAGTGGTTTAAACAAAGTTAATTTATAACAATTAGAAAAGTTTGATTAGCAACGGCGCGGCGGCCCGATAACGTCGCGGAATATTTTCTAAATTTAAATTACTCCGTCGGTATAATAGATACATCACTACGAATTTCGAAAATTTACAAAATAATTAGTTCACAGATGACAGCAAAATTGGGGTTTTTAGGAAAAAATCAAATAATAATTTATTTCTTTTTGATTTCTGCTTAGTTTTGAAGAATTCTACATTACTCAAATCTAATTCTGACTAAATCATTTGACGCTGGAAATTCATAAGGTACGATATTGATGATAATTGAATCTATCAAAATCTTGACATCTCAAAACATCTGACATTTTAGAAATATATTAAGTTTCTATAAGCTTAGTATTATGTTATATATTTTAATTCGTCTTTAATTATTGTTATATTTTACAAAGAAAGGGAGTATAGTAAAAACTTGGTTTTTATGGGTTACTTTTTTTTGTTCTCAATTTCGCTTCACGTTTTTCTGACAATCGGGTAGATAGCCAGTAGCGTCTTTTATCTGGTCGGTCCATTAAGTTGAAGATGTGGAAAATTTATCTCTAATTCTTAGTTGAAGCTGAGTAATCAATTGTACAGTGTCAAATTTTTATATTTAATGCTTATGCATTCCCGAGATTTATTTTAGATTTATATTCATGAACACATTCTCATTGTGAAGTTGCAATTTTTCAGAACAAAGTTCTGTGAAATTTACAACAAATTTATTAATCAATTAGAAAGACATGCAGAAAACATATTTTGGCTGCTACCGTACCGTATCGAACCAAGATCACCTAGCTTTCGGACAGGTATGCTACCAATTACACCACATCAGCTTGGTACTTTTTCAACAATATATCGACCTTATCTGTAAGTCTCATTTATTAATTGATTAATATATATTATTCATTTTTAGAGCAATCAACTTTTTCTGGTGGTTTAAGAAACTTCCATACACGTTTCTCTTATAAGTAGCTTCGTCTCTGTGAGAATTCTATAATTTATCTTAATTTAAATATTAATACATATTATATTTGTACTGTAAATACGAGATTTTTCTCTTATAAGGAAGTAACATGTCGAAATAAAATTCACAATTACGTGTTTCTGATTATACTTGTAAAAACATGTATTAAGTGAATGTAAACTCACGCTTTAGAGGAAAATAACTACTTTAGATGGACATTTGATCCCAAAGATCCGAAGAACTGACCAGAAAACAATGTGCCGAAGCAGTTTTTGTATTTCAGATAATTTATCCGTCACATCAACCAGAAAGGATATAAAATCAGAAATGCTAAAAATGCAACAAAATATTCATGTACATCAGTATTCAATTGAACTTTTGTATTCTAATATATATATTTGTATTCTAATAATATAATATATTATACACTCTTAAAAGAACCTAACATTCGCGTGTATTATTGTTGTTATTCAAATGGTTGAACCGGAAATTTCTTAATATAATGTTATTTCTCCAATTTCTAAATGTGAATAATACACAAATGCTATTTTCGTACAAAATTACATGAAAACGTTATGAAAGAATTTCATATTGCGAGACTTCAAAGGACACGGGCGATGTATCGCTCGATTTACAGAAACGCGAATCTTTGTTCGCGGAAATAATACATATTGCCTTTCTGTAGTCGGCCGCGGAACAGCCGATACGGCCCGCAACAGGAGCGGATTAAATTAAAGAATCGCGCGAAACATAAAGCGAAACGGTATTATTATAATCCTGACGCAAAGTGAGACTCGTCTCGGACGAGAATAAAATAGAAAACCCATTTCTCCGTAACTTTTAACGAGAGAATCTGCTCGGGAACTTAAAGAGAAAGGTCCCGTCCGTGTAATAAATTCTGGATTTATTATTTAAACCGAAAAAGCTTATCTGAAATGAATAGAATTTTTTTAAAGAAATTACTCTCGGGAAAGAATGAAATTATTTATCACAGCACACTGTTTGTCCGAGGGGAGGCCGAAAGCACCTCCGGGAACATCTCCGGGTGGAAAATTACATATTTTATCTCGCGGGGTCCTCACCACCACTAATTTCAGGGTAGGCAGTGCGCTCCCTGACGAGGGGTGCGTTTCTCAAATTAAATGATCGTCAATTCTCCGCCTCGTGAAACCATAACATTTGACATATTGATATCAAATTTTCAAAAGAAAAACTGCAATGTCACTCTATTTATCGTATTGTCCCATGTGTTAATAGACATATTAGATTTTTTTTTTTTTACATCTCAGACCCACAAAACATCACATTGATATTTGTCTGTTACACATATATAAATAAATTGTATTTATCAGAAATACATTCATATTAATTAATTACAATAGATCTTATAAACTCAAATACAAATCAACTATACAAGAAAAAATACAAATATTACCAAAATCAAAATAAGTCTCTTTTATTTAATAACATATTCATTAATTCTGTATTTTGCCCTTTTTTATTAATATCCATTTTGACACGACATGGGATTTTATTTAATATTTTTGGTACGACATATTTTAATGTTCTTTGTCCATATTTATTTATGACCTTCGGTATTCTTAGTCCTTCTTTAACCGTAAATCTGGTACTATGTTTATGAATCAATCTATGCTTATATGTCCCATCTTCATGATATCGTGTAATTAGTTTGTGCCTCAAGATAGCATCAATTGGCATAGAGCCTTGTTTCTTGAAGAGTTCCTGTATATCTTTAGTAGCAATTTCTTTATTTATTAATTTTATAGCCGAATTTTGAATATTTTGAATTTTTCTAATATTAGTTTTGCAAGTTAGACCCCAGCTAGCTGCATCTAAAATGCTCACTTCACTCACCGAGGATTATCACTCATTTAGAGTAGGCCCCAGGTTACCACCCTTCGCTCGCGTAAATGAGATACGTCAGCGCTTTTTTTCCTAGCCCTCCACACCCTCAGCGTCCACACCCTCTCCATAATTATTCATTCACCCCTTACATGTAATCTTCTAAGAAATCGATACATATAATTTATCTCATAATAAATTACGCCCGTAGGTTGCGAGTGAAAATCTCGACGTGCGCCAATTTTCGACTTGGAGAAAACTCGTAGCAAATATTTACAAAGTATCCTGGTAGTTGCTTCCTAGAGATGAGGCTCGCTAGTCTTTGCGTAGTGATGCTTGATTGCGGAGTATCTGGTCTCATGATAGTAGAGATTAGACTAGTCTCATAGTCTAATCTATACCGCATCAACTTGCAACTTGGATAAATTTAAATAATTCAAAGAGTAACGATATTTAGTAAGTAACACCAATCAGTTGTATTTTACTTCTTCAATAACAGTAAGATAATAATATTTATAGTAATAAAAAGAAAACAGTGAGTTTAAAACCATTATTCATAGAATTATCAACATGTGACCAATAGTCCTTTCATCCAGGATACAAGGTATATTAAAAAATAAATTTTGAAGTGTAGACATTAACAAAAAGAAATAAGAAATATATTGGAGTTGAACCACTAATTAAGAACTAATGTAAAAACAAATATAAAAGATAACTGTTTGCAAAAAGACCTGGTTATTTATAATATTTAATTTTCTATTCACTTTTTCTAATTTTTAAAATTTCTGATTAATCCTACTACTACATTTCTTTTTTTTATTTATTGTTTCTAATTAATATATTTAAATTCAAATTTAGTTAATAATGTAAACAATATATAAATTATTGTATTTTTTCATTATATTTGTGAAACATATTTCGCGTGTACTTGACATTCTAATTTTTAAAATGCAATATTTATGGGGTAGGTAGTTCTCTAAGTTTTCATTTATTAATCGTTAAATTTTAAGTATTTAAGAGTCAAAGTGAAGTATTTAAGAATAAAATTGTATGTGGAAGTCATTCGTATTAAGCAATGTAATCTTACGCTGAATACGCGATCACAAAATTGTTCGTAAATCGTCCAGGTAAAATGATTCTGCGTAAAATGTGAAGGAATCACAAGTATTTTGTGTGAACCGTGTGCCGCCTGGCGCGAGAGATGACATGACAGGTCTGTGGCCCGAGGTTTACGATCAGCGAGAGTACACGTATTTAAAATTTTCATAAATAAGATTTTCAATATTTTCTAATAACATTTTTTTAAATAAAATAATAGAATCAAAAACGATAAAAATATGGATATAGTTCTCCACAAATGTAACGTTATATTCCCTTTATAACTTTCCTGTACCCTATTATATACTTGATTATCATCGTATTTTTACTCCCTTTATATTAACTCGCGGCATCTGCTTGCTTGCTTGCCGGCTTGCCGTCAAAAAAAACTTTGGATCGATTTTTGACCCTTTTCCCGTGATCCAATCGAGCTGAAACTTGGCAAATAGACTCGTGGCGACGACCAAGAAGATCTTTCAAATTTTCGTTAAAAAAATAAATAATTATAGTATTATTTCGGATTTTTAGAAATTTTATTGGTTTTTTCAACTTGGAATCATTAGAAAAGCTTGCTTACTAGCAACGGCGCGGCGGCCCGATAACGTCGCGGAATATTTTCTAAATTTGAATTACTCCGTCGGTATACACAATAGGTACTTCACTACGAATGTCGAAAATCTAAATTGACTGACAAATGTTTTTAGAATTTAATCTTCAAAGCATGAAGTGTCTTATTAAAGCTCAAAACATCTGACATTTTAGAAATATATTAAATTACTGTAAATTTAGTGTTATGTTCTATGTTTTAATTCGTCTTTAATTGTTATATTTTACAGAGAAAGGGAGTATAACAATTATTGTCGATTAGGTGAATGATGTGGTTCGATCCGTTTGCGACTGGAGATATATTGTAGATTCCTTTATAACTCACAAGTAAATTTGGATATAAGTCCCATGTATAACTTTTCCTTATTAAATCAACCAAGAAAAAGTACCACAAAAATTCAAACTGATAAAAAATTCTTCGGATTACGCTTCATTTTCTCGCTCAACATCGTGCCTTAAAGCGTTAAGCAGGGATTGACTTCATCAATACCTTACCAAAATCGACAGCAAAATATCTTCTGATACTTAAAAGTTGTGGGAATAAATCGAAAACCAAGTGGCAGGGTGTACCCAATGCCGTATTATCGAGGGATGAAAACGCTGAAAAATTTTAAGATATTTCTGATTAGGGTTCGAGAATATATATCCGCGGATATATATCATGATATATATATATCACGATATATATGAGTCGTATATTTCCAGACACCGCTAACTTCATATCAAAACAATTTACAGCAGGTCAAGTAATCTATACCTTATTGTGAGAGATGTTATTACCTACACTGTTAGTTTTTCTAGAAAGTTTGTTATAAATGTAAACAAACTCTCTAGAAAAACTAACAGTGTAGGTAATAACATCTCACATAATAAGATATAAATTACTTGACCTGTTGTAAATTTCTTTGGTTTGGAGTTAGCGGTGTCTGGAAATATACGACTTATATCACGATATTTATGGCTTGATTTTTATCTTTGATATATATCCAAAAAAACTTTCTACGGTCGTTAATAGGTGGCGCTAGTTGTATTTAAAATGCTGCAGATTGTTTTTTTTTAATATTTGCGTTCGTTACTAGATGGCGCTAGATGTTTTTTAAAAAGTGCTACAGGTTATTTTTTTAATATCTGCGTTAAAAAAAGGGTTACATGTATTTTTTTATATCAGCGGTTGTTACTAAATGGCGCTAGTTGTATTTTAAAAAGTGCTACGATTATTTTTTATTTTATTTTGTTTCATATAATCCATTTTTTATTTCACACAAAAATATAAATAGTCATAATACTACATTAGAAAGAGCAACTTTTATAACTTATATATAATAATTGCATATATTAGCTTTTTTCAGTATGCAGTTCATTTATTTAATAAATAATAATTCATGTACAAAATAAATTTCCTAATAATTTTGATTGTATCAATCGACCTGTGCAAAAAAGGAGAAAAAAGTTTGGATATATATAAAAAAGTCCGATTTTTTGATTTTTATTATAAAAATCGTTTTTTTTCGAACCCTGTTTCTGATATATTTTCAAAAACAAAACATTGGTTCTGCTTGTCTGTCAATTCGAGAATTAATAACACATTAATATGCCGGTATTTTAAATATATTTAATTAGTTTTCACATACGCCGCACCGTATTTAGCCGCCCAGGCTTTATACATTTTTAATAGTAACGAGAGTGCAGAAGGCGGATCACGTCGCGGTCGGATAACTGCGGAGCATTTAAAGCGGCGAATAAGGGGGCTTCAGTGGGCGAGACACCTCTCGGCCGCCGGCTGACAATGTTAAAAAGAACGCCACGAGATTGCGTCAATTGGGGTGAAGTAGGTCAGCCTTTAGATTTTCATTACCCTTAGCTTGTCAGAGAGAAGGAAATTAATAGACTTATATTTTTTTTTACAGAACTTTCGGGAATTTTCCAGAACCTTCTCCTTCCAGAACTTTCTAGAGCAGGTTTTTCCGGAACCTTTTAGACTCACCGGCACGGTCGGCGCGCCTATTTTGAAACAATCTGAAGCATCTGCGGCCTTTCCATAACAAATAAATGTGCTAGAAAGCACATTTTCGTCACCCACTCCACCACACGCACATATATAGATATATATATATATATATATATATATATAAATATATATAATATATATTATATAGATATTATCAATTCTTATATTGGCGGCCCTGATATTATCTCTGAAGTATGACTTGAAGTTCCATTGTCAAAGCGTTCGAAATATGTATTCTATCACGGTAATGCTAAAAAAAATTACCACATATATTCATTATTGCCGAAACAACACAGACTGGGCAATGAGTACAGTGAGTGTATAAATGTATTTTATGACTGCTTGACTATTTCAAAAATAAATATGAAGTCGATTTTTTAACAGTAATGGTTTTTATATTCGAATCGGATAATATTTTACTGTTATACTCAACATATAATTCATTAGATTAATTTGCTGTGTATTTTTTATTTACATAATGTTTTTTTATTGTTTACTGTATTATTACAACATCGTTGTGGACTGAAAGTTTTAAAATAATTTTAAAAAAATAAGATCGTCTCTACTTATTTCAATGAATCTTTACTTAGCGATAATTTTTAGAAATCTTTGTTGCAGCTGATTAATTTTATCGAGGTAAGTTTTAAAGTCAACCCACAACTACTAAAACCATAGGCAATCAAAATTTATGTGAAAGCGACCGCAATTTATAACATATTTTCTATGTGGTGACCTCGGTAAAGATTTAACCCTTATTGTTACTCTTAAACATGAGTTTTTATACATTATTTTTAGTAGCTGTCACTTCGTTACATTTCTATGAAGGCATTTGAATAATTTGTCTTTTTATATCTAAATTTGCTATTGGCTTCGTGTGAGCGGAGTGATGTGATCAATATTTGAACATAAAATACCATTTATGTTCACATATCATTTCGATTTCTTCATAATTTCAGAAATGTGTGTTTATTTAACATTTTGATTTCTCAATAGTTTCAGAAGCTATCACACGTAATTAAGTTTTTTAAATATTTATTATAACACGAGCCTATATTTTTATGTTGTCAAAGTCATCTGGTAAATCATTTTCAATATTCTTTACATGTTTATCAGTGATTATAAGGCAAGTATCATCTGAAAACATGTTTTTTGGTACATTTGTCAAACTATTAACATATCCAATATGGCATACTTGTCTCCATATAAGTCCAGTCGATGCTCTTGATTCGTTAAAGACGGCATCATATAACCTTACGTGTAAAATAAAGCATTGAGAACAATTGAGAAGCAAACCGATAATATATTACTATAATATGATACGTATTTTTAAAACCCTCACTGAATATTTATTTTTTGAACTTGATAAATAAATTATGCAAATTAACACGAGCATATAATATGAAGAAATCAAATATATATTGTGTACTGCAGTAAATTTCATAGGAAATCAAAAAGGAACAAAAAACATTTAAATTTAAAATAAAGTATTGGAAATACTACATGTTGAAATTTTAGATAGATTTTTGAATACTGTTTTACTTTTATAAGAGCATTTGTATATTTTATCTTAAAAATTATAAATATAAATACGTACATCGCAAAATACCCCATAATAATCAATTAGTGTATATTATAGATATCTCACAGAGACGAAACTGTATTAATTATGGGAAAGTAGGTATAGAAGTCATTTGGGTGTAACAGGACTTATGACCTGTCTTTTGGTAGGCTTAAGTGATCACTTTACACAATTGTAACATTCGCCATTTCCACCCATGATAGAATATACCATGCTTATTCATTTTTTGGAAGTTGTATATATGTTCAAATTGCGTGAAGCTTTCATATATGAGTTGTAAGCGCTTTTTCCATGCGGCCTGTACAAAGCCATTTTCATTCCCCTAAATCCCCACAGATGTCGCTAATGAGAAAATCTACAATTGATTTTACGGAATTTAGAGAGCAATATCCTTTTTATTATGTGTAATGAAATTCATCCGAATACTTGCATTACACTAGGATACGCCAGGAAATATTATTTCCAATTTTTGTTAAATTCCTTTTTGACCAGTATTTACAATTCAGAATATTTTGAGTTTGTTCAAATCTTTCAGAACAGTGCTGGATTTATGTCACAGAGACATTATTAATCAATTTATAATGTCTTTATAATTTATAAGATTTAAATTTATAATTTATAATGTCTCTGTGACATAAATCCAGCACTGTTCTGAAAGATTTGAACAAACTCAAAATATTCTACCCCATAATATTTTAATGTACGTGAATTGACAAGGAAAGATATATCGTCTGTAATACAAAATTTAAAGTGGTTTAGTGGAGTAACAACCACCAATTTGTCAACGATTTAAATTGTTAATGCGTATTATATTCAGATAATAAATCTTGAATAACTCAGAAAGGATGTCATTATTTTCGCTGGCGTCCGCATAATGAACCGCTGGTGTAATAACAGACTCTTGGTCATTTAATTTGTATGTAAAGCTCTCGCGAGCGCAGCCTCTATTAAAACTATGAATATAGATGTTATGCAGATTGCATGGCCAACTAATGCAGGCGCCTGCGAGTGAGGCTTTCACGTTCTATGTGTTTTAAGACTCTCAAACAGCCCACGTTCCCGAGTAGATTACGTGCTTTCATTATTGGTGAGATTAATTTTTTCTTGTTACTTATATAAACTTTAATTATTACCTAGTTTTACTTATCCTACTCGTTTGTTACTTTAAAAATCTATAACATCTGGTTCGATTTTGATGCGGTTCGGCCATTATTCGGCATTTATATATATACGGCATAAATATACATTTATCCAGAAATTTGCGTTCATACATCATTTCGTTTTTAATTTCACAAGCCATCACACGTGAGATGAGGAGAAGTGAAGAAATATATAGCGAAATTTGAAAGAAAATCGTTCTTCTGAACTCAAAAAGATATCGAAGCCTTGTACTATAAATATAATAAAGATTTAATATTTTCAGATCGGAGGGAACGATTATGTAGAATAAGTGTTTCCTCGTATGTTTAGGTGGAGAAGATAGTACATGCCAGCATACTTTGTTCTGAGTAAGTGAAGCTTCTAAGAAGGTCTTTTTCCATTACTTGGTTTAGCTGATATATCAGATATTTCCTGTTACGACCTAAATTATATTTTTGAAATATCGTAAGAACTATTTATAAACATGCCTAGCAGCCGAAATATGACGCCTTACCTTCTATCTGTAGATATAAAATTATGATTCAACGGATAGTGTTATAAAATGGCAGGAAAATCATCACATTTAATGTGCTCCTTTTTTTAGATTTCAGATAGTTTAGAAGTGAAAGAATGTTGGTAGGTACCTACTTGTATTATTTTTGAACTGTTTGAGAATTGTAAAATGGAATATTTTTAAACAAGAGAAAGCTTGTGTTGAGATCTGTGAGAAAGGAAAAAAAAGAGTGATCTATTGTTTTTGAAAGCGTTTTGTAGTATCTGTGCTGTTTTTCTAAAATATTGATAAAACGATGTAATTTTTAGTTTAAAAAAAAATTACGATCACATACGATCACCCAGTTATCGAGTTTCTTTTATTTTTTGCATCAAGTGTTGCTTCAAGGAGACAGACCATGCAGAGTTTCAATGCATTTCCACTTCATTATTATATTTTGGCCTTAAATACCTAAACTCTTTATCTTTACTTAGTATTAATTCAAGTATCTTTATAATACAACTGAGTTGTGCTACTGAGTTCGTAAATTTTAAATAAAGAATCAATAAAGAGTTGCGTGTCACGTATGGGTTTACAGAAACGAACACCCTTTGTGCAATTTGCAGCCGGTTGTTTTAACGTTTTTTATTTTATTTGCTGCGCTCTGCATAGCTGCAAACATCGCAATGATGTGCATCTAAAAATACAGAACGTATCTCCGATCTGAACTATTTGTTACACATGAGTTTGCTCGTTTCTTCAAAAAATTCCACTCTTTTGGCTCACTGTATAGGAAAATTCCACATTCAATCAGCGTTTCAAACTAAATATAAACATAAATAAACTATCGCGCTATTTCCCTTCTTCCACATCAGAACCTCATTTCAGTAGTGGGAATGCATCTCTTTTATGATGCTGGATCTCCATAGTAGCTTGTGAATTACATTTAACATACCTATTTGCGTTATTTATTTCTTCTTCTTCTTCATATGCCCTGTCGGGTCTCCCCGACGTCGGCGATCATCTGGGAGAAAGTTTCCCTCCCTCTCCAGGGCAGTGCGGAACAGCTCTTCCACGCTTCTTATCCCGGTCCACTCTCGGATGTTTCCAGCCAGGAGTGCCGCCTCCTTCTGACCCCTCTGCGACCCTCAATCTTCCCCTTCATGACGAGCTGAAGGATGGAGTATTTTTCGCCTCTGATTATATGACCAAAATATAAAATTTATTTGTTTATTTAACTTTTTATTTATATACATCCTGTCCGAAACCTTATAAGGAAAATATATCTTCAATAATCATATTTCACGCTTACCTCGGCTAGTAACTTAACATTTTCGTTTTCAAATATGAATAATTAATATATAAACCCCGACTTACGATGGGCTTGAAAAACAAACATGGAGCGTGAATAAATTTAATAATTATAGCTATCTACACTATAATGGCTTTCTCATGCTGCCCACGTAGTCTAGTGGGTGTGACACTGGCCTCCCACTCCAAGAGTTCCGGGTTCCCGGTGAGGTTACAATTATTCTATGTGATTTACTCAAGCCTGGGTATTTTGTGATGTGTTTCTGAAATATCTTTCCATATTTCAAAGAAAATTGATATTTCACTTCGATGTAGCACGTTGGATTAGTGGTTAAAACTCTTGCCTGATCCAATTGTAGGAGGCAACTGAATCAGTCCTATTTTAATTAGAATATTGATGTGATGTTTAACGTGATTGAATATCTATTTTTTTTAGGAAAAAAAGAGTTATTGTGTCAGTTTCAAAATTCTTGACACTTGATCGTACCACTTGATCTTGACACTTACCAAGGAGACCTGGAGCCACCAAGTTTGCGGAACGTGCTTTCAGCTTTGCGGGCCTAGCTATGTGGAATCAGCTGCCTCCAGTGTTGCGATCTATGGAGAACCAGAAACTCTTCAAGAACTCATTTTTTCGGGATGTTGCACCTGTAAAGCGCTCTTGAAGCGTCTCTTACGCAAAAACGGCGCTATATAAATTAACAAAAACATAAACATTGGAACAAAACATATATGCAATTTTTAAAATGAGCAATACTTTTGATAGAAAAAAGACCAATGAAAAAATCCAAGGTTGCCGACATTGTGCAAACTGTCGCGAAACTTAAATGGGACTTTACCGGGCACGTAGTGAGATTGGCCGACAAACTTTACGGCGATAAAATTCTGCTACGGCGTCCGTGATTAGGCGAAAGAAGTACAGGCAGGCTACAATAACGGATGGAATAATAAAGACTGATGACTTTTGTTGAGGAGGCGCGTGTTCAGCTCTAGACGCAAACAAGGTAATTAAGAATGTTATAACTGCAGAACAGAGTTGACAGAACTACGGAAGTTATCATTGTCATCAGGCTTCTTACTTTAAACATTTTTTGGTAATGTTTTATGTCTTTTACTATTAATCTAAGCTTGTTGGTCTTGTGGTTAGGACTCTCGCCTCGTGATCCAAAGGTCGCAGGATCGAACCTCACTCCAGACTAGCAAGTTAGTCCTATTTTCATAGCACAAGCGTTTAGATTAGTTTGAAAATAGTAAGAATATTGATGTGACACGTATTCCGTGTTCGCATCTCTATTTAAAAAAAATAAATAATGTATTTATATATATTTATTTTTGAATACAATAATTTAGAAAATATTATTACTCTTACACTGTGTCATGCAGGATTATCGTACGTTAAGGTTTTAATTATTTTGTAGATAAGTACATTTATAGGTATAAATAAGTTAAAAAATAAGTTTCCAAATTTTGAGTCCGATCGGTTGAAAGGTACAGATTTGCATCTAAAATATATCTGTGAGAGGGGAAGGGGTAAAAGAATAGGGGGGAATGTCGCCTATGTTATCCGCCGAGTCCTAAAGTATAAGTATTCAAAATTTGAATCGAATCGGACAAACGGTGTAGATTTGTATAGAGAACAGACAGACAAACAGACAGATAGACAGACAGACAGACATTGAGTTTACTAGGTAAAACTCAATGTCTGTCTGTCTATCTGTCTGTCTGTGTTTGGTCATGTGGCGAGTCTTCACTCGTTCATTTAATTTTCAATAAAATTTGCTCCCTTCGCACTACATTCGCAGATCAAGCTACTCGCAATTCGAGGTTCATTGTAATAATGTAAATAGTAACGCTTTGTTTATTCTCTCGGTATTGTTTTAAGATAGTGCAAAGTAGATGCATCCGCATTGTTTTCGCGCGAAATGCAGCTGAAAACAACAGATGTTTTCCGCGCAACTTCAGCTGTGCTGAATCTTGCGTTAACCTTCTGAAGCTTCGCTTCACATCAGCTCGCCCCAACAGCACGCAACCCCCCGTTTAAAGCCAAAAACATTCACTACAGGATAAATCGCGAAACATTCCGCGCGGCATGTCGCATCAACATCTACGCTCATGTTTCGGGGACAATGACGCGGTCATTTGACGTATACACACCGAGACTGACATATAACTTATCGCGGAAATGTCGCCAGATGAGGTTATGATGACAGCTGCGTCTCTCGAATCGTATGCGTGTATCGAATTTCTGACGGATCTTTTGCTGTGCTCTCCCACGCGTCGTTTTTCTTTATTTTATTTTTATATTCACCGTTTGAAGTGTCCCACGACATTGTATGGCTTTGGTAGAGCTCGATGAGTTGGAGAACAATTTCGTTTTCCCATACTAATGTCATGTTGATGGATACAGCGCATGCGCATTCACTTGTAAACATACCACGTGGTATTGACGCGCGGCGTAATGTCGCGGTGAGCTCGCTTGGGTACCGTGCGCATGGCAACGTTGCCACGGCACGTAAAAATGCCGCGTTATGTTGTGCGTGTAGTCGCGGAACAGTGCGTGACGTTGCAACGTCACGTAGACTCTATGCCGCGCGTGATGTTGAGGAGCAATATGTCACCTAGTGAATACATGGCTTAAATATACTCCCGTGCTATCTGCGTGAGCCAGGAAAATAATAAAAAAAACAAGTTGATGTTCTTTGACGGCAGCATTTTGCCTGTACACTTCGTTTTCTTGCATTAATTAACTTGGATTTTTTTTGTACTTTTGCATTTTCCCGGCGCGCGGCGTCTATGGAAAACTTTATAACATCGTTCTTCAGGGCGCTGGTTCGTTATCGAGAATTCCGCACGTGATACTCTTTCAATTTATTTCACTGGTTGAAGAACTGTACACAATCACCGTTGTTTCGCTTCACTAGTCGCTTTTATCTCTGAAAACGACTGACAATCTGTGATGTTCTAAAAATAGCAATATCGAGATGCCAAATCTTTATCCCAATCTTGACAGGTATGTATAACATTGTATTGCCGCCAATTTCGATGTTTTAAGTTTGACATGTTTGAAATTAGTGAATTCAATCAATCAACGCGCAAACAAACCTTATATCCACAATTATGAATAATGAGCTTTGTAATTGATTGAATTCATTAATTTCAAACCTGTCAAACATGAAACGTCTAAAAAACGGCGTCACAGTGTTATACAATAACTGTCAAGATACAAGAAATAGCAATATTGCTTAGTTCAGAATACGGATGTAAACGTCACATATTTTTTAAACTGTCATTTCTCGAGTCTTCCAGGAAATTCCTGTGTATTCCAGACCCTTCCAATAATTTATAATTTATACTCAATGTTAAGAATTAAGAAAAATCCTCGATTTCGTGCAATTATTTTCGTTTCTATGGTCACGTCACAATCAATCAATATCAATATATATTGTAATAGATCTGAGGAACGTATGTCGCGACGCCAGAAAGAGACTGCATGACAGAGAGAGAGAATGTATAAAAAGGCGCGTGAATGTCGAGTCGGGCCTCTTTTACTACCATTGTTATCCAGACCGCATCTTAATGTATAAACGATAAACCCTTATTGTTACCGAATAAATACTTAGGAGAACGAAGTCTTTACTTGGAGCAACAGAATCCTGAAACAAGAGTATTACATATATATATAATAAGAAACCCGTGTTTCCCTATCCGCCAAGTTTTCTCCACAAACAGCCACAACCACCCACCGGTGGTTATGGTGGTGGATAGCCCTTGGTGTCACATCGAAAATATGCGAGTTTGGTAGGGGTGGCTGCGCGTGGGTGGGAGTGGGTAACGAAAATGTGCTTTCTAGCACATTGTTTTGTTATGGGAAGGTCGCAAATGCTTCAGATTGTTTCAAAATAGGCGCGCCGACTGTGTCGGTGAGTCTAGGAGATTCCGGAAAAACCTGCTATAGAAAGTTCTGGAAGGAGAAGGTTCTAGAAAATTCACGAAAGTTCTATAAAGTTCTAAACTGAGTGTCGGAATATGTCGGTGTGTCTAGAAGGTTCCTGCATGTTCAATAAATTTCTTGAAAGTTCTGGAAGGAGAATGTTCTAGAAGGTTCGCGAAAGTTCTATGACGATCCAAACAGTGTACTAAAAATCTACGCGTGCGAAGCCGCGCGGGCACAGCTAGTATATATTAAAATCTGAATAATGTGAAAATAATTTTGATATGAATATCTCGATACATATATTTAATTTTGATTTGTTTCGTAGAAATTCTAGTTAAATGCGGCTTATTTCAAAGTACCTACTAGCTAAATGCTGCTACTGTTCACAATTTCAAAGTATAATCCACTTGACTAAACTGGTGTGGCATGTGACGATGGGGCAAGGTGGTGACTTCCATTTCCCGTGTAATTAGATTGCTCTAAAGAGGTCAACGACCCCATTTCGTGAGCGAAATAAAAATACAACCACCATTGGAAAATTCTCGCACACGTGTGGTACATTTTCCATCAATTGCCGGATGAAGTGTCTCCCACTTTTCTCTGTCCATTGTTAGGAAATGTAAATTTTGTACGCCAGATACGCGTGTATTAAAAAATAATTAAAATAAAACACAAATCACTTTGTTTTCACCACTTGATTAGATTAAACAATCTACATGCTTCGAGAACAATGTTCTCTTCTTCAGGATCATTGGTGTACTAAAAATTGAAAAAGTAAACCATGCAAATGTGTTACGGTGAATGGATGTGTGAGGGGAGTGGGTGGGGTCAGAGGTATTAAATTATGATGCAAATTTGAATATTTTTTCACTTAACATTCCATCCTCACCAGATGACCCATAATAATTAACACCTCTGATCCCACCCCTCTCCCCTTATCGATCCCTTCACCGTAACACATTTGCATGGTTTACTTTTTCAATTTTAGTACACCAGTAATCCTGAAGGAGAGAACATTGTTCTCGAAACATGTAGATTGTTTTATCTAATAAAGTGATGAAAACAAAGTGATTTGTGTTTTATTTTAATAATAATGTCACCACAAAGTTCATACAGAAGAAAAAAATATTCTTCGAACAGTTAAAAAATAATTATTATGAATGTCAGTCCGGTGGGGTTTGGTTTTTTAAATAACGTATAATTTTTGGATTTTTGATGTGTATCGTCTTTCCTCTCTCTTTCCTGCAATCTGTGGCAGTCATTTCATAAAAAAGGACAGAAATTCGTAACAGGAGATAAGACGCCGGGGAAGCGCGCGCAATTTCATTTGACCAATGAGCGCGCGCGATCAAGCGCTATCACAGCGAAGACGCACACTACCAGCCAATGTTTCTGATTTCGTATATATGTTACGTGGCTGGTGTCAAGCGTGTGGATATTGTGACTTTGATATATTTTGGCTCATATGTTCGAAACTATCAAATAAATACTTTTCTTTTTTCATTAATGTAAACAATAACTACCCTTATTGATTCACAATCTCAAATTTTATGTAATTTATGTGATTATTTAAAAATATTTATTCAATTTTTTCATACAATATGTATAGCGGAACACTATCGCCGTCTATGAAAATAAATAAAAACATATAATTGATCAAACACTTTCTAAATAAAAATGCGTATGTATATATACGGTAAGGTAATTCAATAATAAATAAATGCATATACATTTTCTTTACTTGTATTTACTAATTAATAAATATATAGGTAGGTTGATGATATTTTAAATTTTGAGATGTCAAATGTTACGCATCGTATGCGACTACTGTAAGGCTCGCTCGTTTTTTTTTATATATCCTTCGCAATTCAAATTATTATTCTCTCTCCCTTCGTCCATGTAGTTAATGCGTGTTTTCTGTATATTAATAACTAAAGTCATCTAAATATTCTGCCTTCTGCATAAACATTTACGTGCGTTTATTTCACTTCCGTGGATTTAATTTCTCTCAAAGTGCCAGGACAACTCAGGTCGTGGTCGACATCATCCCTTTTGTCTACTAATGCAGGCGTCCCACAGGGAACGTTCGGTCGCCTACTTTGTTGTAAATGTATCTCTTGAAGTATGCACACATTATTATTTGTTTCGAGCATTCTATAAAGGCTTATAGTACGATAAGTACCATACGGTTATTTGAGCATAGTAGGTTCTAGTAAAAATTCAGAAAAAAACCTTTTTTCACCTATCAAACAACTCGTTTTCTCAAAAATCCGTAATTTATCGAAACTTTTATTATTCTTAATTATCAATCAACCGACTCTTAATACATCCGGCTCAAGGAAAGTTGAATTGAAAAAGTCCATAATTAAAAAAAAACACCTTGACATAAACTTTATCGTTTTTTGCGTTGTAGTTGTACTTTCAAAATAGTTTTGAATTGGGAATTGAATATTCATAGTCACATGCTTAGGGTATATACAAGTGTACAGATTGTATATACTCTAAGGTCACATGCATTTTTGATATTTAAATTAATATTTTAAAAAGTTATCCATAAAAACCAAGTTTTTATTATACTCCCTTTCTCATTTACTAGTTGAAACATTTTTTTCGCTTAACCTACGAGTTGGGCTTCGGTCGAGCGACGCTACGAAAGGGAGTAATAAAAAAATTCCAAAAAAATCCAAAATTATACTATAATCAGGTTTGACTTAATAAGTTGTATGAAAAAACCACTCAAAATTTGAAAAATCAAATAATTTTTTTTTTTTAACGAAAATTTGATAGATCTTCTTGATCGTCGCCACGAGTCTGCTTGCAAAGTTTCAGCTCGATTGGATCATGGGAAAGGGGTTTAAAATGGATCCAATTTTTTTTTGTCAGACAAGAAGACAAGCAGACGCCACGATTTAATATAAAGGGAGTAAAAAACAACAATAATATGTAAATTAAGGTGAAATAAAATTGAATACCGAATTATTAATTGCAATTCCCCTATGACCCACGTTAGAGTGCAGGCAACCAGACAAATGGAACATGTGATAAATTAATAAAAAATGCCTTTTCCCGAAGTTAAATGGTTTTTCAAAAAATACCTGTTCCAATATCAAACAAAAGTATTTTGGCGGCCCTTTGATTTTAGTTGCATTTTCATAAATTCATCTCTTTCAATATTTGTTTCAAACGAATGAAATGAATCCACTACGGTTTGTTATATTGAAAAGGCAATATCCGAATGCAAAGATTTTTCTTGGTTCTCATGCAAATATGAACGAACAAATATATATTTTTTATTTTTACAACATAATAAGTTCATTGATTTATTAAGTGTTTAAATATTTTATGAATGTGCAATGAAATAATATTAATCACATATTTGTAACAATGGTTTTATCGATGTCTTTTATCGACTGAAACTAGTAGATGAAGAAAAAAAAATTGGGTAAAACTGAACAAAAACAGTACTTTTTATTATACTAATAAAATACATAACCACTAAGAAATTTTGTAAAGTTTTAAAAATGGATCAATTTTAATAATTGACTATCAGTGTGTAAAATTTTCCTCTATTCCGTAAATATTAAAGGCTCAATTTCCATTGAAAAGTATATACAGGGTTATTTGGAAAACATTAATAACCTCGCAGGACTATATTCCTGCTTTGATTATGAGTCGAAAATGTTCAAGCTATCATGACCTAATATCAATAGTTATGGAGATATGCGACATCAAAGTTTGCGTTTTTTTTTTCAATATTTCTGACTTATTTTTTTGTAAAACGTTGGACTATCATTACAGTAACACATATCGATTACGAAAAATTCATTAGTTTCAATACAAGTTCAATAAAATTATAAAAACCTTGAAAAAATTCCAATTGGAATTCGAAGTTTTTTAATTTTTTTATTTGACTTGTATTAAAGCGAATGAATTTTTCGTATTCGACATAAGTTACTGTAATGATAGTTCAATGTTTTATAAAAAATAAGTCAGAAATATTGGAAAAAAAATGTAAACTTTGATGTTACACATCTCCTTAACTATTGACATTAGATCATAATAACTTGAACATTTTCGACTCATTATCAAGGCAGGAATATAGTCCTGTGAGGTTCTTAATGTTTTCCAAATAACCCTGTATAATTGACAATCTGCTTGGATAATGGGAGTAAAAAACGTCTCAACACAAAGACGATAAAATCAACTCTAAAATGAAAAATCTATTTTAAATACAAGCTCATTAATTTAAAAATTTAACAATACTAATTATGAACGTATTGCCGTAGGGAAATAAATATCTACGCGGTTTGCATTTTTCGTAGTTTGGCATTTGTGATAACTTTGTAAGTACGTCGAGTTCAAACAAAGAAATGACTGCTTTAAAAGGTAACAAACAGCAGATAAATATTACCAGAGAAAAATGAATGAAGGAAAAATGAATGATAGCTGGGAATAAAAGAATATGGTTGAACAAATATTCGACTTATATACATATTTATACTGAATCAACTGTTAACAATAATTTCCCCATGTTTAATTCCAATAAAAACGTACTCACTAATTGGGCCGCGTTGTTCTTCGATTCTGACTTTTACTTTGCTTGTTCAGATCGAATAAAGGAAAGACTTTTCTTGCTAACTCCTGGGAGAGGTTCTGTAACTCAATAGAAACTTGGAATATCTTCTTCCCGTGTAACAATATTGATTAGTTTGTAGTTAGTACTGATTTGGGGTAACAATAGTTAATTTTAATGTTCTCGAGTAAGAGAACTTTCATATTTATGCAATTTTTACTTCCTTTCTTTTAACTCGTGGCGTCTGCTTGCTTGTTTGCTTGACGAAAAAACTTTGGATCGATTTTTAACCCATTTTCCGTGATCCAATCGAGCTGAAATTTTGCAAGCAGATTCGTGGCGATGATCAAGAAGATCTATGAAATTTTTGTTAAAAATTAATAAATATACTATTATAATATTGGATTTTTAGAAAATTTAATTGATTTTTTAAAATTGGAAACCATATAAATGTTTGATTACTACCAACAGCGGCCTGACGACATCACGGAATATTTAAAATTTGAATTACTCCGTCTGTATATGTAATAGGTAATTCACTACGAATTTCGAAAATTTATGACAATTGGTTCACACATGACAGCAAAATTCACAAATATATCAAAATCTTGATTAAATTGACTGACAAATGTTTTTAGAATTTAATCCTCAAAGCATGAAGTGTCATATCTAAGCTCAAAACATCTGACATTTTAGAAATATATTAAATTCCTGTAAGTTAAGTGTTATGTTATATGTTTTAATTCGTCTTTAATTGTTGTTATATTTTACAAAGAAAGGGAGTATAATAAAAACTTGGTTTTTGTGGGTTACTTTTTTATATTTTATTTAATCGTATCCCGGAATTGTTTATAAAATAGAACAGAGTTCAATATTTAAATATAAAGAAATTCAAAAATGTAGTATTTGCCTATTCACTTCCTTAATCGATGACAAAATATTTCTCTTATATTTACTTCTTATTTCACAAGTAGTTTTTACAGTAGACATTGTTTTTTTAAATTTCGTTGCAAACCGAGTCTCAGCGCGACTTATTTACGGAGACATTAAACTTTTTAAGAGTATTACCTTTTCATAATTGTTTTAAAATTTACAGGTTTGAAATATTGTTTTTAAACAAAACGAAAGTAGTAGAAACAGCCTTGGAACTAGACGGCATATCAATAAATTTATTTTAGTTCACGTCTTTACATTTTGGTGGTTTGTAAAATTGAGAATATTTTGAGTTTGTTCAACTTTTTCAGAACAGTACTAAAATTTTTTGAAATTATATTTCAGGCGCATTCTAGTGTAATGCTAATAATTCGGAAGAATCTCAATACACATATAAAGGATATTGCTAAAAAATTCCAGAAATCATAAAATGGATATCTCATTAATGACATTTGTGGTCATATAACGGGAATGAAAAAGCTTTGGATGCCGGTCGTGCTAAGGATTGTTGCAACACATATATGAAACATGTCGAGTAATTTAAATATAAACAACTTTAAAAAATGTAATATACATGATATTCTGTAAAGTGATCACTTAAGTCAGCCGTACGATAAGTCGTAAGCCCTATGTACACCCAAAGACTTCCATACCTAGTTTCCCATAAAAATATAATTTTGTCTCTGTGAGACGTCTGTAGTATATTGATTGTAAAATTGACTTTAAATATCAAAGGAATTAATAATGTCACGAGATATTCTCTATTTAAGGGCAACCTTAAAAACCGCTGCGCAGAACAGTTCTTGTGCTGACGTTTTGACGAAACCACAAAAAAGCGACCAGGGGCGAATGAGGATGGCTAGCGATTGCGACCAGCGACAATAAATTAAGAAAGTACCTACCATACAATAGTGAATAAGTTACCACGGACGTGCGAATACTCTGGAAAGACAAGTAGAAAGTGTCCCACAGACGAGTGAGTGCGAAGTACATATTGTAAATTAAAGAATTGTCTCAACGCCATGATCCCGTGACAAAATTAATAAGTAATCCATGTATGTACCTACTATTATTGTAACTATGGTTTAAAAGTGATTTGAAAAAGCAATTAATTATAAAAAATGCAAATGATTCGACGAATTTACTTTTTTTCCAAATATAAGTAATATTAAGAAATATATGAGTATATATTGTATACTTATTTTTCATCTTATTCATATTTGTTTATTTAATTATTCTTCCGCTTTATTTAAAAAGCCAAAAATGTAAGAAAAATAAATCGAAATGTCGTGACCCGCAAAGCCTCGAAGTGACCCCGGGTCGAAGCAGAGAGTCTGCTTCCTGTTTACCAACAGCATCTTTGACCTGCCCTGCGGCCCTCATTATCATAAGCCGCGGCCGGCCGCCTAATACTCGGGTAATTACTGCGGGGTGAGGAGGCAGATGTCCATATTTAAATGAGCCTTCTAAGAATAAACTCATTACGCGCAAAGCTAGGCTTTACCTAAAGGTAGCCCTAGGGAATGGATACCTGTCTTTAATAATAATAATCAATAGTGGGTACGTAACTTCCTGTAGGGTGTTCTATATTTATAACTGAATGTTCCCTATTATCTGTATATTTTACGTCTACGTTCCAAGTTCATCAACTGTTAGATAAATACTTCTTTTGATGATTGAGATACATATATGAGCAGCTTGTTGGTCTTGTGGTTAGGACTCTCGCCTCGTGATCCAAAGGTCCAGACCAGCAAGTTAGTCCTATTTTCATAGCTCAAGCGTTTAGTTTAGTTTGAAAATAGTAAGAATATTGATGTGAAACGTATTCCGTGTTCGCATCTCCATTTAAAGAAAAAATATATATAATATAGATGTTAAACATAGACAAAGCTATTTAATGTGGGAAAGTATTAGGCGTTTATAGGTATCACGGCCTGTCATTGGCTGGCTTAAATAAGTAAATAAATAAATAAATATACCTTTATTCCAGAGTGTGGGGAGGTTTGTGCAATCTCACACGTTCCATATATGAATAGGTACATACATTAAATTATTATATAAATGAAAAGAGAAAAATAAAATGAAAAATAAATAGAAATATATCGTATAGCAGCGGCTTAAGCGTGTGATGGCTTGTATATTATGAGGGGCCTATATCTTTCTCCAGTGTGCATCAATGCTGGATGCTGGAGTAAGGCGGGCTTCCAGGATAAGGATATTTCCGGAGCTGTATATCCTTTCCCTCATTCCTGCCACCCTGGATCTTATGAGGGCTGCAAGTGATCACCTAACAATTTATTTATCTTTAAGACACTTTTTATTTTTTATTTATAAAAAGTGCATTGTGTTTTACACAAAAACCTACATTTATTGATTTGCGATTTTTTTTTTCAGAATATTTTTTACATTTCGTTCTGTCATTAAGACATTATTTTTTTTTATTTATTATAAAATGTGTATTGTTTAAAAACTTGTTAATCTGGAACTAATTACTAAAATTTTCTTTTGTGATTTGCGTTAGTCAGAATATTATTCGCAATTTATTTTATCGTTTATTATTTAGTCATTATTTATTATTCGTTATTAATTTATCGTAAAAAGTGTATTGTGCAATTATATCATACTCAAATGTTCACAAAATATTCATACTTTGTGCTTTAATGTCACTCTAGAACCATATGTTAGGGTCATTAATGACCTGTTGACGTTGTTTGTTTAAAAATAAAAAATAAGTGTAACGTTTTCCGATTCCACCCATTTCGACCACCACATCTATAAAATTTGGCATCTATGGTTGAAATTTGTCATTCCCATAAAGCAGTATATTTAATTATTACATCTACCGAATTTAGAATGCAGATCCGTTGGTTCGAATCCCGATAGCAGTTAACATATTTTTTCGTTAATTTGATTTTTCTGTATGTCTTTTTTAATTGATTAATAAAAAAATGCTTAACAATTCACAGAACTTTGTTCTGATATTGCAACTTCACAATAATAATATGTTTTCTTAAATAATTAATTATTCCGTTTTTTGTGTTAAAAAAATCCGAATAGAAGAATTTTTTTGAAATTAAATTTTTTTGTAAAAAGTCCACACTATAAATACATAATATACAAGCAAGAGAAGGATTAATCATGATAATTTGAAAAAATCGAAAAAACACTTTCCACAGATAAACTTCGTTCAGCGTCCAATATACAGGGTTATTTGTAAAACATTAATAACCTCGCAGGACTATATTCCTGCGTTGATTATGAGTCGAAAATGTTCAAGCTATTATGACCTGATAGTCCAATGTTTTACAAAAAATAAGTCAGAAATATTGAAAAAAAATGCAAACTTTGATGTCGCATATCTCGTGAACTATTGATATTAAGTCATAATAGCTTGAACATTTTCGACTCATAATCAAGGCAGGAATATAATCCTGCGAGGTTATTAATGTTTTACAAATAACCCTGTATAATTCCAAGGATATTGAAAATGAACATGACACTTCCCTTACCGTTATCAACCGCATAGCACTCCAATTTATATTATTTTTATCGGGTGTCGCAGTGTAAATTTTAGAGCCCATAGCTGGAACTGTTACACATTTACATTATTACCGATGTAAAATAATAACCAGCCGAAAACAACCGAACCATAATAATTCCATTCAAGATATCGCATTTCAAATGATTGTTCGCGGCACAACTGGAAACATCCCTTGCCAGGAATCGTAATAGCCCGCTAATACGCCAAACGAAATGGGAAGCGTTCCGTTCAAAAACACAAAGTAAATACGACCGACGACGATAATATATTTGGAGTCAGTGGTGCATAACATTGCGAGCTGCTCGCAAAAAAAGTTATTGCCGACATGAATAAACCATGTGACCTCCAGCCATCAATCGTCGGTCGGCAGGTCGGGGGAGGGAGGAGGGTAGACAGTGGCTAGTGGGGCGGACCGGCTCGCTCATCCGTCAAACCGTCAGTTGTCGAGGGAAATTATGAATGATTGTTCGGCCGTCGCGCACTTTTTCATTTCCCATTACCCACCTCCGAACATTTGTCTTTAATTCTCGTCGAAGGATCGCGAATAAATGTTTGTCTCAGGAGAAGCTCGGTAGGTAAGTAGAGACAGAACGATAGATCTTTGTTTTGTGTATACCTGAGATAGGACTTTTCAAACATAATAATTTCGTTGTCTGTCCGTCCGTCTGTCTGTCTGTCCGTCCGTAATTTCATTCGAATTCACGGCAACAAAAAATCAAATCAAACAGCCGGAGATGGGGTTTGAACCCCGCCCGGCAAACCAGAACCGGCCGCTTAGCGCATGTTGCTACCGCCGCCTCTCTGTGAACCGACAAAAATACTGTGGTATGTACTTACACTACAACATAGCCATCGACAGGGCGCGCCGCACACGAGGCGAGCGGCAGGTCAACGACGCGGTCACGAGACGGAAAAATACATAACATACGCATACTGTTCTGCCGACAAGGCAAACCGGGGCGACGGCCGAGGACAATAGAAACGAAGCAGAGGACGCCAGCAGCGGGCCGTCGCGAACCCAAAACAGCGGACGTGGTACACACAGTCTAAACAACTCAGCCGTATCAGCATATGGACCCCGTACCACCAATTCCTTTGAGTATAAGAAGGCTAGTTACCAATGCACATTATCTCACTTCTCAAGTGATATCTGTACTGGGCGGAAGCCCTCGCCGTATCTTTATACTCTGCGATATTTTATACCTTTTACCTTTGTAACTTTCTATATATACAAATAAATTCTGTAAAATACAACGCGACTTCATCATCATCATCGTCAACAGCAGAGAACTCCGAACTCTGTAAATACGGAGTGGTGACCCTTACAAACAATAAGAAGCAGCACGTAGGGGGTAGCTTCTCGACCTCACACAAGGGGTCGATTCACACATGCCAACCCCCACAATACTATAAATATATACTAGGGCTTAGCAAAGATGCGAACTATTGTTCCGTCATTTTGGCGAGTTACTGCTAGTGAATTACATATTACATTTTAACATCCTATAATATAATCCAATATATAAAACATCTTATACTCTACAATTTTATACTATTTTTACAATAATTTTAGAATTTGTTTTTCAACTCGTTCATCTTATTTATATTCTTCATGTTTTCCGGCATTTCATCGTATATTTTTACACCTTTGTACATTGGACAATTCTGTGTATACACTTTTTTTATGTTAATCTTATTCTATTTCTATTTCTAGTATTATAGTCATATATATCACTGTTAACAATAATTTTGTTTAAAAAAGGTGTTGGCATTCAGTTACTGAGAATTGTATGTACAAATATGAGAACGTTATAAATAAGTTTTTTTATTCCCATCCAAATCCAATTCAGTGCTCTTCTCATTTCTCCTCTTCTGGTGAACTTACTTTTTTGTTACACGTGTAGTTTCTCAATGTTTCCTTCATTGGCCAAATACAAGAATGTAACACAATAATTTATATGAGGATTTGATCTTGAGTTTTGTAGGTTAATTCTACTTTCCCACGGAGAAGCGTGAATACGCATGAAACGGCAGGTTTGGGTTTGGTGGCCCAGGGTTTAAACTCTCATTTGTTTTTTTGACAGACAGGCGGACGGACGGACGGACAACGAAATTATTATATTTTATTATGTACATTATGTTAATAATAGATTGTAGAATTTAAAATGTAAAATAATAGTTAATACACAGGAATGGCATTTTGACTAATTTAAGTTAAATTAAGAAATAAACAAGAATAAATTTATCATGTGTCACACAAGAACAATAATTAATGGATAGTATTTATAAAAAATTATATGAGCGTTATATAATGAACGGAAAACAATGAGAGATTTGTCAACTAGTCGCAAAATACCTCGCTGTTAAATATTTGCAAGTGGCCCCAAAAAAAATTATACTATTATTCGAGTATATAGAATCTCTGAAAATCTCTAAGTATTACGCTTATACACTTGTTGAATGCATACCGACAAAATAATGTCGCATTTATGTGCATTACTTACATACGTTATCATTAATTTTATCAAATTAACCTAAACCTACCGGTAAACCTGTAATTACTAATAATATTAAAAATTTCACGATTACAAAAGTAAAACGTTTCTCAATACACGGGTAATAAATTTCGGAAGAAAAGAAATCGAAAAAAGGTTGATGAAAGCAATCGCAGACACACGAACATAATTATTTAATTTATTTTAAATTATTATTACTCTTCTCATTCACTTCTTCATTTACTTCTTCTTCTCTACATTATGTTTATCCATTTGTTATTGCATTTATTTAGAGACGCCTGACATTTTTGCTGATAATATAACTGTGTTTAGGATAAAGCTGATACAATTCTTTACATCTCAACGAAATGGAAATAGATGGTAAATTTTTCTGTATTATTATTTTACCTTTAACTATTATTATTTGTACCTTTTATATGTATTATTATTTTATCTGTCTTATGATATTTCTTTTTAAATTTATATTTTGTATTTTTGTAAAAGCCCATAAGGACGTTGAATAAATGAATAAATAAATAAAAAAATAAGAAAAAAAATGTTAACCTTCTCAATTGTTATACCATATCTGGTTGACACTCATTGAAAACGGAAATGACCCTGTCTCCTTTACCACAGGCCCCGGTCTAGCTAAGGAGACAGGGATCATCTTTTATTTTCAACAAACACTAAATAAATAAATATACCCCCTGTCAATACTGTAGAAATAAATAAAAATAAAAACTAAAATGCAGAGCTTTATTTTGTGAATAAGGTTTTTTCGGTGCTTGAATTTTGGTGATCGTTTGTCCAATTCGGTGGCAATGTACAAATTATTACGCATATATTTCAACCATTTAGGTGCTATGTATGCTTGGTGTCTCTAAATTTGCTTTATGGAGTCTAACCATCGTTTTATTATTATTTTTTTCAATGCTTCAAAAATATTTATTTTTCATTTCAAAATAAATTTTAGACGTGCTTTCCTTTCGTAGATAGTTAGTTATATAGCATTACTAACACTCAGCACATTCAAAAGCCATCAATTCGATAAAATCTAATCAATATTGCGGAGTATTTACTCGTCGGATGTAATAATCGTATAAAACATTTAAAGACACTGCGAAAACTCAGACCGTTTGAGCGTAAATCAACCCTTGAAACGGTTTGTACAACAAGCCGTGGGGAGCCGAGTTACCTGTCCCCGTCCCTCTCCCTCGCTCTCCCTCCCGGGGGTGATAACGAGACAAATTAGCGAGTCCCCCGAGAGAGCGACTGTTCACGGTTGTCTGATTAAACGACTGAATTCTCTAAATTATTTCCTTTCGAATCGAAGTTGACGGAGATGGATTCGAGAAGACATTGTATTTTCAATAATATTGACACAAGAATTGAAATTTGGTTTCGCATTAATCACTTCTTCATTTTTGTTATTTTAATTCCACAAAAGCAAAAAGGACTACGTTTTAAATGTTTATGGATTTAATACAGATCAGAATATTGGAGCGTAAAATAAATACATAAAAGCCTGGAACTAGCTAAATATATGACGGTAGAATATTAAGATAAATGAGATTTGTATACAGACATCAAATAATTGTACTTCTAATTGCTGATAATTAAAATAATAATATTTTAGAGAAATCAATACCAGTCTTCAAAACGATATATTCGCTCGCTCTTTTATAACATAACATTTATATTAGGAAAACAAACAAACAAGTTGGGATCATATGGACCGCCTTACTTGATGCAATACAAACAAAAATATTTTTCTCTGAATATAAGATCTCAATTCAATTCACTCACTTTTCCGAATAATAATCACGATTTCTAGGTACTTCATCGAATTGAAATTCATGAAAAGGCTTTTGTTTGTACTAATAAGTTAACCTAACGGGTAAATTGTAGGCAACCGCATAGAAAATTCTTGTATCATCCATCCTATCTACGCGATCTCTCAAGTACCACCATCTATTTTATAGGATTTTAAAATTAAAGATTTGACCCTTTGCCCTACTCGATTAAGTTGGCAAAATACTGAAGATGAGAGTGACTGCTTCTCTTGAAACAATAGTAGTGATAAATATAACTAAACGTATATGTATTAAAAAGTTTAATCAAGCATAAATTGATTTTTTTATGATTTCATTTTAGAGGATTTAAAAGTTTTGCTGAATCAAGTAGTGAATACAAATCTGAGTGACTTGTTGGTATAGTGGTTATTACTCTCGCCTGGTGATCCAGTGGTCGGTGGTCGGGCCCCATTACGGGACAGCATTATGTTTTCATAACACAGGTATTAAGCTTAATTTGATAATAGTAAGAATGTGATAATATAGCAACGAGTATTCATGTTCGCATCCCTATTTAAAAAAAATGTGAAGATTTTGGGTTAGAATTTAATATGACTAAAACTAAAACACATGTTTTTATATTTATCTTAATTCTGTTTCAGAAATATGAAAGTTTTTATATTTCTGGAGCAAAATTAAAGAAGATACAAAGTATTGTGTACATGTTAACACCCACGTATACAATATGTTTTTTCTTTCATTCATTTCATTTATCCAATCTTTCATTCACATTGAGAATGTGAATGAAAGATCGGATCTTTCTGTTGAAATCAAATGCCGTATTGAGGTCCTCAACTTTTATCCGTATGAAAAAGATGTTCTGCAATCATGATCTCAACCTTGGATTACGATTAGGAGTACAAATTTTATGGAATGGAAACAAGCAATTGACCCTTTCCGAAGAATCGATAAGATTTGAAGCATTCGAGACGTGGAACTACAGAAAAAAACTCGAAATAAGCTGGATGGACGTTATGGTTCGGATAAATAAAGATAAATAAATAATTGGAACAACAGAAATCCAAAAACATTAATATATCGGACACGTGATGAGACATCCAGAAATGTAGGAGATCTTGCCATGAAGAAGGAGAACAGTCTAGTGTGGAGCTATTTCGCACCGCAGTAATGATACCCAATATAATAAACAACATATGTTAAATGGATAGGGCATACGAAGAAATACAAACTTTGATATTTGATATTACCAGTAGAGAGTAACCTATGGTAAAAAATAAATAAACAAACCGCCACCGAGCTTTAAAATATGACTGTGTTTCCCTATCCGCCAAGTTCTCTTCACAACCAGATACTACAACCCTCTGGTGGTAATAGTGGTCGATAGCCCATAGTGTCCCATTTAAAATGTGCAAGTTTGGTGGGGGTGGCTGACCGTGGGTGGGAGTGGGTGACGAAAATGTGCATTCTAGCATATTGTTTTGTTATGGAAAGGTCGCAAATACTTCAGATTGTTCCAGAATGGGCCTGCCTACTGTGTCGGTAAGTCTAGACAGTTCCGGAAAAATCCGCTCTAGAAAGTTCTGGAAGGAGAACGTTCTAGAAAATTCTCAAAAGTTCTATAAGGTCCCAAACTAAGTGGCGAAGTGTGCCGGTGAGTCAAGAATGTTTCAGAATGTCCAATAAAGCTCTAGAAAGTTCTGGAAGGGGAGTGTTCTAGAAGATTCCCGAAAATTCTATAAGGCTCCAAAGTTAGAGGTGAGTCAAGAAGGTTCCAGAACGTTTGATAAAAGTCTATAAAATTCTGGTGGCCGGAGTATGTCTGTGATTCTATAAGGTTCCAGACTGTGCGATAAAGTTCAAGAATGTTCTGGATGGAGAACGTTCTAAAAGATTCACGAAAGTTCTATAACGTTTCAAACAGTATGGCGGAATGTGTCTGTGAGTCTAGAAGGTTCCAGAATGTTCGATAAAGCTCTAGAAAGTTCTGGAAGAAGAACGTTCTAGAAGATTATTAAAAGTTCTATATTATTATAAGGTTCCAAACTGAGTTGCAGAATGTGTCAGCGAGTTTTAAAGGTTCCGGAAAGTTTTAGAGGGTTCGAGACTGCTCTAAAAAGTTCTACAAGCTATCAGAAAGATCTATAAGGGGGGGTGGTGTGTCGGTGGGTCTAGAGGTTCCGGAAAGAATTATAATGCTTTAGAAGGTTCTGGAAAGGGAAAGTTATAGAAAATTCCAGGAAGTTCTATAAGATTTCAGAATGCTCTAGAAAGTTTTGGAAAGTTCTCTTAGAGTGTTATGATTGGGCGCTAAAATATCTGTTAATATTTTGGAAAAGCGAAGACGGTCCAGCAAGGCAATCCAATCACAGGTGTCGAAACCAGCAAAAAGGAGACGTCAACACAATTCTATGCTTACCGAATTATGGTCCCAAGCGAAGCCGGGCCGACCAGCTAGTAATAAATACTCTGTCGATATTACTCTTTTTTTTTTCTCAATTTAAATTTCGACAACGCCAACGGACAACGGCACTGGAGAAGTAAATTCATGTCTACTAATTATTTTACCTAATTATTTTAAGAAAGATGACTCCTTATCGAGTCAATTTCTATTAGTTTAGAGAAAATCTCTATTCACTAATTTTATCCAATTGAGGGGTACTTTACTAATTATTCGAAATAATATTATACTGTATATTAACCGTGTTCTAGATATCTATGACAAGGCCTTTTCAGATCTTGATATTTTACATTTAAGTTTTGAGCAGTTCACAAAATCTGTTACGAATAAACTCGCGAGATGACGTATTTTCTCCCACACACGTGAATATACACATACGAACACAAAAACACGTACACACACAGACACATTAGAACACCCTTGTACACTTGCCCTTGTAGTCTTGCAAATATGTATTTTCTTTTAATTGGCCCAAGGCTCTGTATATCAACAACTGTTTTTTATAAGATTATATGTACATGGCTGTAGAAAACCAATAAATGAAGTATAAATAAATAATTTTTTTTCTCAATGAGGCAGTTCTATCCTTTCTAAATTCAAATTTTAACCATTTTATAGTTAATTAATTATTTTTATTATCCTTCCTGGGTTTCAATACGTTGGATTGGTTTGCAGCAAAGGACATCTTCTTCTCAAATCTGCTCGGTCTCCGGCGATCCTCTTCAGCTCTGTGTAGGAGGCACAATTCATATCTTGGCACACATTTTTATGGCGTAAAATATGCCCCATCTATTTTGCACGCTTTTTCGAGATGGTATTTATCATGTATTTCATCGATCCTGCTGAGAACCTCTTCATTCGTTATGTGGTCTCTCCAGGAAATTCCTAGGGTACGACTGTAGGTCCACATCTCGAAGGCTTCTAATGGTTTTTTTTCTATGTCGCCAAAGCACCATGTCTCACATCCATACAGCAAAATACTCCACACATAAGTTTTTATTAATTGCTTGCGGAGCTTTAGGTTTATATTATTGGAATCGAAAATCTTTGATTTTTAATTAGTATAGTATAAATAAGAGTAGCTTGTTGGTCTTGTGGTTAGAACACTGGCCTCGTGATCCAACGGTCACAGGTTCGAACCTCACTCCAGACTAGCAAGTTAGTCCTATTTTCATAGCTAGTGTTTAGCTTAGTTTGAAAATAGTAAGAATATTGATGTGACACGTATTCCGTGTTCACATCTCTATTTAAAAAAAAAAAATTATATCATTATACAATATAATAATATATAATATAATTAATATATATAAATACATAGTAAAATAATTAATCCATGCGCTGTCCCCATGCGGAGATAAACAATCATGATTGACTTCACTTTGGATGCTGTAACATGAAATATTCCATAAATTTTCCATCTTGTACATAAATTACGTTTTCTGCACCGAATTTAGACTGTATGTCGCATAGATGTTTCCCAGTATAATAAGTTGCTAGTTACATGTTGATGACTGTATTTCCCTTTGTGATATAGTTTTTACTCTCCACCCTCGGAGATAATATGGCAACACGATGAAAACGTGAATTCGTTTAACATAAACTAAATTGACACTCGTCCGAGTTAATTATTTTGCCCGAGTTCGCCGGTTAACTCGGAGAAACATCTCCGCCGAGTGTCGCTGATTGCCACGCGCCAGATGAGGCCGATGAGTTATTCTCCACTACGGCTCAGAGCTGCGATACGATCAAATAATAATTCTTCGCCAACATTTAATGAGACTTTCCCTTTCTTTCCGGCGCGAGGAGAGTGGACAAGGGCGCGAAGAGGATGGGGGAGTGAAACAAGAGCTACAGCCATGTGCGAAAGTCTGGAGACATTAAAAATAATATACAAATCTCTTCAACTCGGAAATGTTTAAAAACGAATGCAATATGAAATAATAAATATTATTAAGAGGAAAGATTTGATTGTTTGTTTGCATTGAATAGGCTCCGAAACTACTGGACTGATTTGAAAAATTCTTTCACATTTAAAATTCTACATTATCCCTGATGAACATAGGCTAAAGAATATTTTCAAAAATATTAGGAATCCGTATGAAAACTTCGATAATGTAACCCAACGCGTAAAAAAAATACCAAAAAAAACTTATATCGCGTACGCTGCGGAAATTATTGATAATAGAGCAAAGTGATGTACTACAGTTTTATAGAGGACATTAATATCTACAAAAAAGTCTTTAATACTATATATCTAAGTATTACAGTTTTGTTACAATATCTTATGTTAACATAAAATGGAAATATTTTGATTTTTAGAGAACAGGGGAACCATTGTATACCCTCACAAATTTATTTTCAACTTAATCCTTAACCCGTGCTATGCTGGGTACGAACAACTAGTATGAAATAAGAGGATGTTATTTTGTAAATTGTATTATCGTGCATTTTTTTTATGTTTCAACGTTATTTTCGCGTAGAAAAGATAGAATTCTCCAAAGAACTGTATGTAAACGTAAGCGTTAAAATACAAAACTGTTAAAATATAATATATTGTAACGAGGCTAAAAAGAATCACGCACTCATGTCAAGTGACAGTTGTTTGAATTGATCACAACACTATTGAAGATTCCAGAACGGCCTGGCGTAACCTACGGCTTTCGGGAAGCATCGAGAAACATCTATAAAAGCCTGGAAGCCACGCGAAAGTTCTCGAAAACACATCTTGAGGAGTATTAACAAGGCTCGATATCAGCTTTATCCAGGTATAAATAGGACGTACGCGGGAGTGACGTTGTTGTTGTTTTTAGCACGCTTGACAGCGATAACAATTATAAAATATACAATTCCGCGACATAGTGAGATAAAAAGTCAATTCGTTTAAAGAATTATTTTTATTCGTTTTGAATATTTTTCATTATTACGTATTAGACTAATCTAGTATTCTTCATTTTAATTGTTTTATAAGATTTCTTCACGAGAAATAAATTACACCAGCTGCGATATCAGGTCTCAAAAGGAATTTTTATTGGGATCAGCACTTTATCTGAAATATTGAAATTATCCCCTTTTTAATTTCCCATATTTTATTTTTTATTTTTTTAGTGTGTATGCTTCGCTTTTTAAATTTTTTACTTATTAGTTAGTATACATGGAATCTTGTCGATGGGACCATATACCCTGAAACATATTTAACTGTAACGGATATTTTATACGAACATCTCTATTGAAATTGGGATGTTTGTATATTTCAATGGACTCCCTCACTAATCTGGGTATAAGGTGCCCAGTTCCTTCTGTTGATAAGGTTTTTGTCTTATTGAAATTTGGATGTTTGTATATTTCACTAATAATAATAATCCCTCACTAATCTGGGTATAAAGTGCCCAGTTCCTTCTGTTGATAAGGTTTTTGTCTTGTCTGAAACATGTTGATATTTTCAATTTATAACGAGTGAAAAAAAAGTATATATTTATTATAATTTATAGAAATAAACTTTGTTTACCCAACTTTTTACTGACTAACATTGGCTTTGAAATATGTTGAATTTTTTTCAATAAAAAAGTGGTGTAAACAAAATTCATTTCTACAAATCATAATTATAATGTCACCACAAAATAATTTTGCTGTGTTTGAAGAAGTTAAATTTAAGAAGTTATATATTTTTATTAATTATATTAATAATGTCACCACAAAATAATTTTATTATTTTTGAAGGAGTTAGATTGATGTATGTATCTATATATTTTTGATACAAAAAGGGAAAATAAAAAAAAAATAAAAGTTGGTAATTAATTTATGACAATTTTTTGTAGACTAGCAAGCAGTTTCCGACTTTCGTACATTACCGTATCCGTCGAGCGTCCAGGCGGACTTTCATATTCGCCGATTATATCGGTCTGTCGCTGCAACTTCTTGGGGAGTATTAACAACCCCAAACATTTCCTCATCCCCGCCCCGTAAAGCATCCCGCACCTCCGCGACGACTGTTTATGGCGAAAACTTCCCTTTTATAACGCTTTCTGAAAACCATTTGCAAAAACGGCGCCCACAACGTGGGGCTGCGCAGATCCAATTTCGGAATATTATCTTCGTGAAAAATGAAAAGATGTATTTTTCCGTCCGTTATTTGTATCATGAAATTCTTTCCTTCGATTAAATGTAATTTTTTGAATTAATGTATATTATGGATGTCTCACAGAGGCGAAACTGTAATTATTTTTATTATGGGAAAGTAGGTATAGAAGTCTTATGGTGTATATCGGACCTACGACCGATCTTTGGTAGGCTTAAGTGATCACTTTAAACATATGTAACGTTTGCCATTTCCACCATGATAGAGTATACCATGTTTTACTAATTTTTGGAAGTTGTATATATATTTTGAATTGCATGTCACACATCATATATGTTTTGTAACAACCTTTTATACCGGCCTGTGACAGCCATTTTCATTCCCCCTAAATCCACGCAGATGTCGCTAATTATTTTTGATATCGTTAATTATTTTTTTGATATCGTTAGGTAATGTCGCTCGATGAAACATCCACAATTGATTTTTTACGGAATTTAGAAAGCAATATACTTTTTGTGCAATGAAATTCTTTCCGAATTACTAACATTACACTAGGATATGCCAGAAATATTTATTACTAGCTGTGCCCGCGCGGCTTCGCACGCGTAGATTTTTAGTACACTGTTTGGATCGTCGTAGAACTTTCGCGAACCTTCTAGAACATTCTCCTTCCAGAACTTTCAAGAAATTTATCGAATGTACAGAAACCTTCTAGACACACCGACACATTCCGCCATTCAGTTTAGAACCTTATAGAACTTTCGGGAATTTTCTAGAACCTTCTCCTTCCAGAACTTTCTAGAGCAGGTTTTTCCAGAACCTTCTAGACTCACCGACACAGTCGGCTCTCCTATTTTGAAACAATCTGAAGCATTTGCGGCCTTCCCATAACAAAAAAATGTGCTAGAAAGCACATTTTCGTCACCCACTCCCACCCACGCATAGCCACCCCCACCAAACTCGCATATTTTCGATGTGACACCAAGGGCTATCCACCACCATAACCACCGGTGGGTGGTTTTGGCTGGTTGTGGAGAAAACTTGGCGGATAGGGAAACACGGGTTTTTGTTTCTCGGATATAAATATCGTATATATATATATCTATATAATCTATCTATATCTATATATATATATATATCTATATTTATATATATATTGAATGATTTCAAATTTTTTATTTTATTAAATTTCATGTTCATTTTTTGTGTGCGTATCCACGGCCGTTGCTCACTTTACCGAGCCTAATATTTTACCGAGTTAATATTTACCGTTGCCGCTAGACCCGGTGTGGGTTCATTTATTCCCGTGAAGTATGGCCCCCATCAGGACCCACTATTCCCTGTTAATGACTCATATTTAATTGCTTCTTTACTCACCCTCGGCGCGAGTCAAAGAAAATTAATTTGATTTCAAACTTTTTAGTTATTCCTCGTCGCCGCGGAAGATTCTATCGGAAATTCGCGATAGTATTTTCAATTAGACACTTTTAAATATATATTTGATTAGAGGAAAAGTTGAACGTTTCCACTTGTAGACGATAATTTTATAAAAAAAGACATTTGAAAAATATGACACAATAATACTTAAAAAAAAATTATAGTATTTGTATAAATCTACTTATATTATTTGATAATTCGGAAATACCTTTCCATCGTCAGGGTGTTATATGTATGTCAAAATATCAAAATGAATAATGTCTTTTGTTTTTCTAAATTATTTGAAAATTTATTTTTAAATATTATTGCTGAAGTTCTTGATTACTCGCAATAATTGGAAAAAATTATAATTAAGCTAGTAGTTTAATTTAATTGATTATTAATAATATTTTGTTTACTATTACTTGGTTTACTAATTTCTAATTGATTCTAAATTATTCAATTTCAGACCAAAATTATTTATGTGTAAAATATAAAGTCCTAAATTTTTATCAAAAACGTGATCATTTTCTAATAAATGATTTGCAAATTCAGAAAAAACATGATGATTTAGACATTTCAAATGCTCTTTAACTCTTACATTGAAATTTTGACCGGTTTTTCCTGTACAAAACGCTGTACAATCTTTACACGACAGTTTATAAACACCTGAATTGTTAAATATATTAATTATCTTTATCTTTAGAATTTATGAGGAGTTTCCTTATATTATTATTTGTATAAATTGCAGGTCTAATATTTTTTGGTACATATTTTGAAAGTTGATTCGAAAATGTATTAATATATAAAATTCTTCGCCAATAATCGTTATTATTATTTTAAAAATGTCAATCTACAATGCTGCTGAATCAATTGAAAAAATATAATATTTTTTCACTCATACACGTAAAAAATGCATCCGACGCGGATTTAAGCCGGTGGAAATCGTGTACAGGGAAACTTCGTGTATAGCGATTAACTCAGCTTGTAATTGCCTCGCGCTAAACGAAATCGAATACAATAATAAAGAGGATTAATTCTATTTAATCCCCCATAGTTGTATTGGTGGATAAAGATATCGACGAATAAAAAACAGCGAATGAATTTTTCAAAAGCAATAAAAATATTAATTTTTTTTCAGACTAAGATTGTTCTTAGGTTTTCATGGCTACTCAGAATCTGCTGGTTTGTGTTTTCTGGGGTATTATGCCGTGTTTTGACGACCTTTGACGGGCTGATGATGGACTCTGCAATGGCATCCGAAAGGTCGTCAAAACACGGCATAATACCCCAGAAGACACAAACCAGAAGGTTTTTTCAGACTATTGTAGGAATAATGTTCAAATCATGGTTCGAAATAATCTGATTTTTATACTAAATAAACAAATTTATGATTTTTGAATACATACCAAAAATTGGATATATATACAAACTTTTTTTTCTCCCTTTTTGCACACGTCGATTAATAATAATTTATTAAATAAATAAAGTGCATACTGAAAAAAGCTAATATATTCAATTATAATATTATATAAGTTATAAAAGTTACTCTTTATTTGTGTGAAATAAAAATGGATTATATGAAACAAATTAAACTTTTATTTCATATTCGAAATTCGAACTTAGTGTGTCGTTGTATGGCGTATATCAAAAACAACCGTAGCACTTTTTAAAATACATCTAGTGCCATCTAGTAACGACTGCAGAAAGAAAAATAAAACAACCTGTAGCATAGACCGCAGAATGTTTTTTGGATATATATCAAAAATAAAAATCAAGCCATAAATATCGTGATATATATCCGCGGATACATATCCTCGAACCCTGGTTTGAATACAAAATATTTCTTTGAATTTCAGCGCTTGTTTTCGTATTGGGGTCTGCAATCGTCATCTGCATCAAATACAATTTAATTTACGTGATATGATCGAACGCTTATTCGAGATCTTTTGTAGGCAAATTATCTTATTTTTTCTTTTGTTCGAGAACGGTCAGATGTCAGGTCTCCAGGGTGATCACGATAACGATAAATATCAGCCACTTAATGCGGTAAGTAGTATTATTTTATTTGAGTGCACTAACCGATTTTCTTGCAAATCCAATTCGTGTTAAGCAAGGTTTTCCTTAGCCAGAAAGGTCAAAACATTTATTTCAGAAAACACAAACTAGAAGGTTTTCCTGCATTGTACTCAAGATTTTACTGTACGTATGTATAATAATAATCATAATCGTATAATATTAACCTAACATACACGTCGTTACAGTACCTACTACGTTCATCTATGTATGTGTATACAATTTTATTACGCACCCTCAAATATTAATTAACGCGAGAAATAGCTCATATATGGCTTTAAACATATAAGGTAAATTTAAAATAATGTAATTATTTTCTCTTTGTCGCTAACTGCCTCGTATTAAGGATTTATTAATATTTCACCGATGTTTAACGTAGAGATGTCTGCGTGTGGGGAATGGTATAACGACCTTACTTTTTATATAATGAAATAATAAAAGTGGTATTACTCACTTAGAAGCGGTGATATATGAATAGTATACAGTGAGCGATTAATTTCCGTGCGCACGCCAGCACGTGATAATAAATATTGCGAACCATTAGAGAAATCAGATAAAAAGCCGAGTCCACTTGTATAGCAGTCTGACTACATAAATTGTATTAATTCTTTAAAGTGTTATTTCATGGCTTCATATTTCATGGTAATTGACTTTTATCGCGATGGTTATTATGGCCGGAGCCATTAGCCCGCAAACGCATTCTTTATTATTGTGGTTAACACATTAGCACATTGCGGTGCCGTCTCTGCACTACTTGTGTCCCTCTCCGACTCGAGTCTGTTATTTATGGGGGATGAAACAAGTGAGTTGGAGATACGCGTACATACATGCACCATCGCAGGTTAGTTTATAAGAGGACTCAAGCAAGCCTTGCCAGTAGAATTTTAGCTTTCTTAAGGGGGCAAGGTTTTTTGCATTTTATTTTTAATTTTTTAAATGAATGTACAACGTTGCAAGAATATTTTGTCAAAATTTCAAGTCAATCGGAGCAAAATTGACGAAATTATGAACATTTGAGCGATACTCAGACTGATTTTCTACACCTGCTCGGGCAGCTGAGAGACGCGCTCACCTGAGGACTACCGGACGTGCTTATTGTACTGGAAGAGTTTTGTATAGACAAGGACAAAAAGATGCTGATGATGAAAGCTCTTTGCTGTGTGAACATGGCATCGATGATCATGTGTAAGTATAAAATAAGTGTTGAGTTTTATTTTGAATTTTACAGTGTGCAAAACTTTAAAGCGTTTTCCCCACATCACACGTTTTCAAAGTCGGTGTCCATCATACTACTGCACCGATCCTTTTGAAATTTTGAACACTATTTCTGTAGATAATTTACGAGGTAACGCTGTAGACTTTTTTTCAAATTTGTTATTAATTTTTATTTTTTAATAACAAATTAGTTGATATTTTTCGCAAAAATCGCGTTTCTCCCTTCAAAGTGTTCCAAAAAATTGAAAAATTGAAATTTCAAAAAACCATCCCAGCCTTACCTGGTAAAACCTATTATCTAACGAATGAATATTGATTTTTTGATTTCAGATGATCTAGCACCAAGTTATGATGGACACCGCAATTCTCCTTTTTTCCGAGACACGTCCGAATAATTGCTGCCATTGCCGTATTTTTTAATATTTCGTCTTGAAAATTTTACACAATATTCTTCAAATGTCGTACTTTAATGTATTATTGGTTTAAATAAAGAGATTTTAACTGTGTCTTCACAAAAAATTCACAAAAACATGCCTTTTTTGTACGAATTAACCTTAACCCCCCCCCCTTAAGAGGCCCCAGTACACGATTTTGGTATTTGCTCGATTTTTTTGGTAAATTTAACGTAAACTTATTAAATCATTTTGCAAAACCCATAGCTAAACAGGCTTTTAATCAATTTTATTATGATAGATCTATTTACTCTTAAAGCATTTCCTTAAAAAAATATGAAAAAATATATTGTAATAACATCAAAAAAATTAAAACCCCGCAACACTATTAAATTAAATTAAAATTAAAAACAATATTAAATTTAGCAAAATCGAGAGCAAATACGAAAATCGTGTACTGGGGCCTCTTAAAGCTATAATTCTATGTGGTATAATATACAGGATGTACTAGAGCTAGCAGCAGAAACTTGGCAGGTAGATTCCTGACTATTTTATGAGTCTAAAATGTTCAAGCAACCATGGCCTAATATCAATAGTTATGGAGATATGCAATATCAAAATTTGCATTTTTTTTCAATATTTCTTACTTATTTTATGCAAAAAACAGTCATGACAGTAACTTATATCGATTATGAAAAATTCATTTGCTTCAATACAACTTAAATAAAATGATAAAAACCGTGTAAAAAATAACTTATTTCAATTTTTGAATATAATCGATATAAGTTACTGTAATGATATTTCAACTTTTTGCAAAAAATAAGTCATGCCTCATTTTTCAAAAAAAATGCAAATTTTGATATTGCATATTTTCTATTTATTTTATGTAGGTCATGGTTGCTTTAACATTTTAGACTCATAACATGGTCAGGAATCTACCGGCCAAGTTTCTGCTTCTAGCTCTGGTACACCCTGTATGTGTATAAATATATGTGGTAACATATATAACTCGATAATATGTTTTTACTCATACACGCAAGGCTTGCCTAAGTGGTGGTTTAAATATATCATCCGACTTCAGATCACTTTGAAGTGTACGTGATGAGAATGCTTGTCGGAAGCTGTATGTATGAAAGCTATTTACATTTAACTTCATTTAACATATACCTGCGTATGACGCCCGCACATATCGATCTCCCTTTAGTGCTCCATGCGTGTAACTGAGCGCTTTGTTGAATGCTGAGGGCAGTAAGGCATCGAGGTAATAATATATTGTCACGTTTTGTGGCTGCAGGAGGAATTAATGAAAATGCTGTGATTTAATACAGGATTTATTAATTACTGATTAATTAATTAAACAAACGTACAAGATCACTAATTAACTAAATTAATCTGTTTCGCAATTTTATCACTCGTAAATAGACACTTTATATTCGCTTTGACACTTTATTCACTATTCACTAGAATGTTCCATCCAATTTCCGCACTTATTAATTTTTTCCAGAATATTCGCTCAAATATCGCACACGGGTAAGTACTTCACTTAATTAACTGTCGCTTAGTTCACACGCCTGATGGCGACACTGTTTTCCCTTCTTGATTCGCCGCCAGAGCCACGCCGCTCGAAACGTCAAAATAACAATTGCCCTCCGTGGCCTGGATCCGTTTATCTATACCCGATAACGTGGAATTTTTCAAACTTTCGAGACTTTTGTAGTGTTTTCTCGCAAGTTCTCGTAATTTCCAGCCGTTCCTGGAACTTTGGAGACGTCTTTCGAAAGCTGTAGATTACGCTAGGTTGTTCTGGAATATTCGGTAGTATTCTGAACATTTCAAACAACGGTCACTTGACATGAGTGCGCGACTCTAGCTTCGTTACAATACAGAATGAATAGATATTTATGAAACGACACCGAATTTAATAATATTTTTACACAGAGGTATGTTCTAAGAATGAAATTACCGGATTTCGTATATATTTATTTGAAGTAATTGACACCGAATTCATTCAACTAAAATACACAAATTCGATTCTATATTTAAATACCCGATTTCCCGGAGTGCGCGGTGTATTGCTGTTGACGTGGTTAAATCCGTACTAGCATCACGAAAGATTTAACGTTAATACGTGTATTGTTTACTGCGTACGCCATACGCTGGTGTCACCGTATCAGTCCAAAAACAGGTTGAGAAAATATAAATTACGCCCTAGAATTAAGAAGGTAGAATAATTGTTAGTAATAAGTCAAATCGTATTTCCGCAGTGTTTTCTAAATGGCATGTGTTAAAATAATTGGTGGACACGTTCATCGTTTGGTTTTTTGGTAATATATTGATTGATATATTGAGTGCTATGTTCATTTTTTTCAGTCAGTAATGTTAGTATGTACGTACTTAGTATTTTGGTAGAAAACTGAACATCTTGTTCGTAGCTTGTTTTATAGCAGACGGATGAAAGGAATATAGTGTGTATAAAAAATTGAAGGGTACTAAAATAACGAAATGAGGTGCAAATAAATTATTATATATATATACATGTTTGTGTACATTTTTAGTTATTAAATTAATCTATAGTTCACATTTATTTAAGTTTTAATAAAGTAATAAGATTTTATATGACACGGTCTCACGATTCTAAAACAACCACACAAAACCGAGGTCTTCCGAACAATCAAGTTCGTTTGTCGTTACATTAATTTTAAAAAAATGATAAGAAGAAAGAACAAGACAGATAAAAGTTCTTTTAACATGGACCAAATGTGAGAAGTGATGAAAAACAGGAAGACAAAGGAAATGTTCCATAGCCAAGGAAAATGAGACTTTGATTAGAGTAACGCGTTGAATAAATTATTTGCTTAAAGTAAAATTTTAACTAAAAATGTTAAAAAGGAAAAATAAAAAACTTAAATGGAAAATTGATATAAAATAAATTGTTAATTTTTAAAGTTCACCGAATATAATTTTATTTTTTATGATTTGGATAGAAATTTTAAATTAAAAACCGACTTGTCAAGGCTATCAATATTTCCAGCGATAAAAGGTTTTTAATCTTTTCTTTTCAAACCGGATCCCATTTCCTGCCCAGTCGTAACGCGCAGTGTCGGACGCTACGGACGACAACAATAATTCATAAAACTTAAGAAAATCCGTGATAATAGATTATTATAGATATAAAATAATAAATATTTACTTTGTTATCTCTACGTGAGCTTAAATTTGTTTATATTAACTTAAGATAATTCTTTACATTATTTAAAAAAATACCTTCCCGCACTGGCCACAACTTTTTATGAGAGTTTTTACCATTTTCTAGTATTTAACAAAAATAAAATAAGAAATAATATGAAAAGCTCAGGAAAGAGCTTTTTATTTTCCTCATGACTGCTTCCTCATGTTTTCATTCTGCACTTATCATCTGACTTGCCTGAGCATGAGAAAATTGATGCAAGTTGTTACCTTAAGTTCGGAAAAGCTTACGATTTGAAGATGTTGGCAGTTCGTGGTAGTAACTGCATACATATGCATGGAAATGCTTTATTAAAAAAACATTTAAAAGATATAAAATTATTTCTGATATTCAAATCATCGCCAGGCTCACTCAATGTTTACATTAATGTCTGTCATGAAGCTTTACGCCGACCGCACACTGGATGCGTTATCGTACAAAATTGAGTAGTACGTATATGCCCGAATACGCAAGTACATTCCTGATCTTCGAAGTAGTATTAAACATCGCCTACTGTACACTATTTAAGTTCCGACGTCCGACACGATCCGGATTTGTTCGGAAATTTTTGCGATTTCGTAAGATGGATATTGAAAATTTTGTCAATTTGATACATGACCACAAATGTTTGTGGGATCAAAGCGATTCAACTGCGTGACCATCACCGCAGATCATGGCGGAGAATCTCTAAAGAACTAAAAATACCTGTAAGTTAAATAATTTGGTTTAATGAAGGTGATGTATAATTATGTACTTCGAACAAAAAAACTTTTTAATATTTCTCCGAAGTTATGAGCTCTCGTTGCACTTCTATTCTCCCCAGCATTTGTGAATCTATTAGATAGATAGTCTAGATTAGATATCAATGTGCGCGCTCAATACGTACGAAAATAATCGTACGAATACGTACGTAATAATTCGTATCCAAAGGGCGACCGGCCTTAGAAAAGTTGATGTTCTATACTGAAGGTTTGTAACTCGTTATTGTTAAATGTTTCTTGAAGATATTTACTTTATTTTTTATTTTAATTTTATTTGAGACACTAACAGAAAAATGGGTAGATGATGCATTCATTATTCTGTTAGTGTCTTTAATAAAATAAATATATGATAGTAAGCCGCTGGGTGTTCTTTCATGTATTAGTATTTCGACTTTTTCTTCCCATCGCGGGTAAACGGACCTCATCCAACTTTCACATTTATCAATTTATGTTCACAAAATATTCAAACTTGTACTTTAATGTCACTATAGGACCATCTTTTAGGGTCATTTATGACCTGTTGACGGTCTGTATGTTAAAAATAAAAATAAAATCAAAAGTTCTCGCTGCACCACTCTTTGCGTAATATTTATTCGATCATGCTTCTCTTAAGTCATGTGTACCACTCTTCGAATATCATTTCTTTTTTTCCATATACTCCGAATATCATTCCAGTCTTTTGATATATTTGACAATCTTCATCCGGAATTCCTAAGTTCACGCTGTTCTGCCATCATATTTTTTCGCGCTCGAATAAAACATTTTTTAGTGTAGTTACAACAAAGAGTTAAATTTTTTAATTAATACCTACTGTTTTCATAAAAATATCAATATCTTTATTAAAAAAGTAAGTGATAATCTAAAACTTTTCGGTAAAATGTTAAATATTTAGTGTGCACGTCGCCATTATCAAAAAACAGTAATAAAAAAGCGAAATCGTAGAAAGTAGTGAGATGCGCAGATTATTTGAAAATAAACATTTAGATTATTTAATGTATAGAAATTATAATTAATTAAATAGATTATTTAATGCATACATTTAATTCTTAAGTAAAACTTGAAAAATAAAAAATGTGCACCTATAATTTTTTTTCACATTGAAAATGATATAATTCATATGTGTATTTACAAAATAATCATTTCTTCCGCTACTTCGTATTCTCTATTTTGATTTCGTATTTTTAAAATGGCAGTTTTGCCCTACATGCGACATGAATTTCATTTCATACTTTGGAATTTAAAACATTATAACTTTATTAATATTGAATATTTCTTGATTTCTTGAGTAAAAATTCTAGATAATGAAGTGTACTTTTAACTTATAAAAACACATATTATGCGTACATATAAATATTAATAAAAAAATAATGCCGCCTAGGACACTAAAAACGATTTTTTGGCCGCGGCCTGTCGATTAACGCTTATATTTTATTAATTACTATAAATAATGTCCAGTTTATTACTTTTATATAATAACAAAGGTTCTATCTAAGTTAGTGCCCTAAAAAAATGCAGTCTAGAGTAGGTATACATTATGATATAAATGAATAATAAAAACTCACATTTTTGTAAAAAAAAAACGCCGAAATATGCATTTGCAGTGAATGTGCCGCCTTAAGGGAAGAAAGAGAGAGAACGTCAACTGTGGTTGGGGTTGGGTGAAAGAGAGTGGATATGGGGGATAGGGGATTATATCCCAATTAACTACACCCACCCACACTCACTCTCTTTCACCCAACCCCCACCACATTTGACGTTCTGTCGTTTTTCTTCCCTTAATTTCTTCATTGTTTGAAATTCTATTTTTGTTTAGTTAATGCTGAACCCTGATGAAGACTCAGAGCTATGATCCGAATTTAACTGGTTTAAACTCAATAAAGTGATGTTAAACAAAGAGTTATTTTATTTAAAGATTTATTAATCAATAAGAAAGACTTGAAAGGAATCAAATCAATGAAAAAAAATTTTTTTTTTGAAAAAAAGATGTTTGAATAATTTGAGACGTTTATTGAATCATCTGTAATTTTGATAAAATAATTTCTCGTGGGTGGTTCTATCTGCATTTAAATCGTCAAATTTACAGCCGCATTTTATTTAGATATTATTTTTAAACAAACAGAAATGGATCGCAAAACGTTGTCAAAGAGTTAAGGTTGTTATTACGGTCGTTAAACATATTTAACTGTAATTTCGGATATTTTATACGCACCGTATGTATTACCGAGAAGCGAATCTCGACGTTTCGTTGGATGCTTATCCAACGTCATCAGGAGGACTTGTAGTGTAAAAGATAACACACCGTTCGAGTCTCCAGGTGTATACAGAGTGCCATGCGATTGTGGAGCTTTCTACATAGGAAAAACCAAACGCAATATCGCTACACGATTGAAGGAACACATTGGAGCAATTAAAAACAACAAATCCAATACATCGGCAATCTGCGAACATGCATCCAAAGGAAATCTCTGTCACTTCATCAGATTTGACAAGGCAAAAATCTTATCAACAGAACCGTACCTTATACCCAGATTAGTTAGGGAATCCATCCCAATTTCAATAGAGATGACAGTTACAAACTATCAAGTATTTGGCGCCCTGTTCTAACGACACTGATTCAACCCTTGAGAGAAGTCGCAGTAAAATCCGTCGACGTATCTGGTACGTAATAAACTTGCACACTGGCGACCTCTATTGTAGAAGAAGAGAACACTGCACAACAAAGTGCATACAATTTACGCCCTAGAAAGCAGCACTTATAATCAGTCCGACCTCCACCTCCGCGGGTAAAGGTCGTCCTCCTGATGACGTTGGATAAGCATCCAACGAAACGTCGAGACTCGGTAATACATACGGTGCGTACAAAATATCCGAAATAACAGTTAAATACGTTGTTAATCCTTGTTCCGGCACACACCGCTCTGTGGATAGGAAGTGGTTAAGGACCATCAATAATGATCCTGTTTAATTATTACTGCGGTCCTGCCTCGCTGTAGCGAGTGTCGCGATATTGAGGAGTTTGACGGGCGCCAGACTTGAATAGACCCGGCCGGGGTGGAAGATTGATGGCAGTCACTCTGCGCGGAGTACAGCGCGTGTACAGCGCAATGTATAGTGTATAGTACAGCTGGCGCAGAGGAGTTTTTGCTGTACACAGTAGCGGGTGACCTATTTTGTTGCGCTACATTTTTAGTTTTAATAATTTATTTATTTTATTTATTTATTTATACAGTAGATACATGTTTTTTTTAAATAATAAACCAGCTGTGCCCGCGCGGCTTCGCACGCGTAGATTTTTAGTACACTGTTTGGATCGCCATACAACTTTCGCGAACCTTCTAGAACATTCTCCTTCCAGAACTTTCTAGAGCAGGATTTTCCGGAACCTTCTAGACTCACCGACCAATCGGCGCGCCTATTTTGAAATAATCTGAAGCATTTGCGGCCTTTCCATGACAAAACAATGTGCTAGAAAGCATTTTCGTCACCCACTACCACCCACGCACAGCCACCCCCACCAAACTCGCACATTTTCGATGTGACACCAAGGGCTATCCACCACCATAACCATCGGTGGGTAATTGTGGCTGGTTGTGGAGAAAACTTGGCGGATAGGGAAACACGGGTTTCTTTATATATATATATATATATATATTGATTGATTTTATATTATATTTTTTTACGATCATTATACTCCCCATAAGCTAATAATAGAGTAGCTTGTTGGTCTTGTGGTTAGGACACTGGCCTCGTGATCCAAAGGTTGCGGGTTCGATCCTCACTCCAGACTAGCAAGTTAGTCCTATTTTCATAGTACAAGCGCTTAGCTTAGTTTGAAAATAGTAAGAATATTGATGTGACACGTATTCCGTGTTCACATCTCTATTTTTTAAAAAAAAAAAAAATAATAATAATATGAGCCAAAGCTCGAGCTTATGGGAGGAGTATTTACAAGCTAAATTAAAGAATAAAAGAATAACTAAAAATAATAAAAGGAATTAAAGTATTAAAGTAAAAAGTATAAAAGAACAACTGAAGAATTAAAGTATAAAAGCGACATGTGGGCAATGTTACAGTTCATCGTTGTCGAAAATCAAAGATTTGACTTCTTTCTTAAACTGTTCGTATTTTGGAATGTTCCTTTCTTGAAATTTGTTTTGCGACAACAATGTATTGTACCATTTAACTCCCATGTATGTATAATGATGTTGTGCCATGGTGGTTCTTAAAGATGGTATCTTTATTTGCCCCTTTGTTCTATGTCTACTATTTATACAGTCTAAGGGGTGAGATTTATTTATAAAATATTCTTTGTAAATTTGGCATGGGGAGTTTGTTTTGTTTATTTTTGTGAGTGACGGTACATTATTCTTGAAATATACTTACTGTAGGATAGTCATAAGGTTTTTTGAGAAGCGTTTTAATAATTATTTTTTGTATTATGATTATTGGCTGTACGGTGGACTTATAAGCCCCTCCCCACTCAATAATACCATACTGCAAGAGAGACTGTACCAACGCGTAATAAACCATTTTAATAGTATTTTTGTTCAATATATTGCGTATAAAAGACATAGATCAGTTTTTTCTGTCGTTCCATGGTCAGATTGACATGGTCTTGCCATATGTATTCACTTTTTAATATGTCTGTGTGATCTAATAAATACATTAAAAAATAATATAAACCGCGAATTATCGTCCTCAAAGCTGTTCTCCAACCAACTGTATATAACTTTTGTGAAACGTGGGTCTTGAATTTAGCAAAAGATACGCGAATTTTCGTACGACTCTTTCATGGTGCTAGTACATATGGCACAGTTTCGGTAACCCCGAGAGACGAGACCGCAGGGAAGACCTCGAAGAAAATGGAGTGATAATTGAGAAAGATGCGAGAAGTCTGTGAGGGCTGAGGCAGTGGCGAAAATTCTACTTTGGAAGACGAATATTTTACACATTTTTGCGATCCACTTCCGTATTCCACGTAGCTCCAGAAATCTTTTTGCCTTTTTAATAAATATTTTAATGCTATTTAGTGTGATTTTTATATATTTTTTACCTGGACTTCGTACGTCGGACAAGTTCATTTGACTTTAAAAAAATATCGGAGTTAGTTTTTTCATAAATCAATATAGATAATATACTAGAGATATATATATATATCTATATAATATATGATAGATTTATATATATATAAAGAAACCTGTGTTTCCCTATCCGCCAAGTTTTCTCCACAACCACCTACCGGTGGTTGTGGTGGTAGATAGCCCTTGGTGTCACATCGAAAATATGCGAGTTTGGTGGGGGTGGCTGTGCGTGGGTGAGAGTGGATGACGAAAATGTGCTTTCTCGCACATTGTTTTATTATGGGAAGGCCGCAAATGCTTCACGTTGTTTCAAAATAGGCGCGCCGACTCTAGTGTGACTCTAGGTGAGTCTAGAAGGTTCCGGAAAACCTGCTCTAGAAAGTTGTGGAAGAAGGTTCTAGAAAATACATGAAAGTTCTATAAGGTTCTAAACTGAGTGGCGGAATGAGTCGGTGTGTCTAGAAGGTTCCTGTACATTCGAAAAATTTATTGAAAGTTCTGGAAGGAGAATGTTCTAGAAGGTTTGCGAAAGTTCTATGACGATCCAAATAGTGTACTAAAAATCTACGCGTGCGAAGCCGCGCGGGCACAGCTAGTGGTTTATTAAAACTCTCATAAAGTACTGCAGATAAAAGCTCGGCACTTGCTCCAGTCTTAAAGTTCGATAACAAGCGCTTGGCATTGATTTGGAGCGGAGCGGTGATGTGTATAATAATATAATAAGTTTCGTATTTCTATAGTTTTTATTTCTATGGACGTATTTTATGTAAAAACCGGTTAAAAAGTTTCGCCTTAAAACCGTATTGTGTCGTAAAATATGAGCATAACAAGGTATTCTTTCAACAGTACGCTTTTATTAAATATGTGTATTATACATTTGTTTTTTTTTAATTGTTTGAATTCACTGAGATCACGCGTTAAACATCTCTTATTATTGTTTCCATTATTTAAGTACCCTACGTTTGGTTCGCATTTTATGGGACAGCCATTTTCTAGTATTCGGAAGTAAAACATTAACTCGACAATTCAATTCTGTTCCATGTTTACCAAGTCAACTTTTAAGTTTCAACTTTCGTGTTTATTTCTAGAAGTTTGACAAGAAAAGCACACCGGTTCATTGTATACTTCTTTTCAATGTTAATTTTAACGTTTTGACGCATGACAGACATCTAGACATTTATCATATAAATTTTACGTACACAAATAAATACGCTCCGTCTAGTTTGTCATATCATATTACTAGGTTTTTATTCTGAGAATAGAATATTTTCTGATTTTACGGGAACTTATTATTAACAATTATAACTAAAGTATGTGCTTAGTAACAATCGCGTAGGTACTATATACAGGATTATTTGTAAAACATTAATAACCTCGCAGGACTATATTCCTGCATTGATTATGAGTCGAAAATGTTCAAGCTATTATGACCTAATATCAATAGTTCAGGAGATATGCGACATCAAAGTTTGCATTTTTTTTTCAATATTTCTGACTTATTTTTTGTAAAACGTTGGACTATCATTACAGTAACTTATATCGAATATGAAAAATTCATTCCCTTTAATACTAATAAAAATTCCAATTGGAAAACATTCCAATTGGAGTTTTCAGGGTTTTTATCATTTTATTTAACTTGTATTGAAACGAATGAATTTTTCGTAATCGATATGAGTTATTGTAATGATAGTCCAATGTTTAACAGAAAATAAGCCAGAAATATTGAAAAAAAAACGCAAACTTTGATGTCGCATATCTCTGTAACTATTGATATTAGGTCATAATAGCTTGAACATTTTCGACTCATAATCAAAGCAGGAATATAGTCCTGCGAGGTTATTAATGTTTTACAAATAACCCTGTATTTAATAAATACGAGTATAATCCTTCCAGCATTGTTGCGTAGGGTCTAGAGAAATGTTTGACGAGGTCAGAAATTTGTCACCCTAGCAAATTCTAGCATCTGGAGGTTCCGTCAAAAGTACATACCTGAAATGTTTGGCCAGGGTTGGTTATTAACAATGCGTTCCTTTTTAATGCTAAAATTAATTCCTCTCGACAAAAGCTTCAAATTGTTATTCTATTACGCTATCTCGCTTTTTTCATATTCTAAGAAATTACAAAGAAACGAAAATAAATAACGCGAGTGGATTACTCTCGCGACTGAAAAATATTTTATTCTTTATTAATGGAAATTGAGATACAAAAGAATTTTCAAGTACAGATTTCTGTAAATTTCTCCGGTGAGCATTAGGTACCTGCTCAGTTAGATTTCGTGGTAAAAACCTTTGATGTCGTATTATTAATTTAAATATTAATAGCCTTCCTGCGTGCTCTTACACGTCTTCAATTTTATCTCTGCTTTTGAGTAAGACCAACGCTCTTTAGAAGTTTTCTTTAAGTAATAGAATATTGTATCATATTTTTTCAATTAAAACATTGTTAAACATAAAATATCTTGTCATATATTTGTGTTACATACATACATGCCAGACCTCGGGTTGAACATAACTCGATCATTTGGTCGCCTCACTATGCTAATCCAAAAAAAATTCTTAAGATTTATTAATTACAAATTAAATATACGCTTGGGAGATATCAATTATGAATATCTCCTTAGTTATTTACAACTATTAAACTTGTCTGTGAGACGTACTGTGACAGACCTAATATTTCTTTATAGGATCATAAACAGCATGATTGATCGCCCCCAGATTTTTAGTCTGATCGACTTATATGCCCCATTGAGGTCATCAAGACACAGTGCATTATTTTATTATAGTGGAAATGTCAGAACTAATGCATTAGAAAACTCTGTAATTCCCAGATTACACTCATAAAGGAATGAACATGCAGAGGCGGCTGACATTTTTGCTGATAATATAACTGTGTTTAGGACAAAGCTGATACAATTCTTTACATCTCAACGAAATAGAAATGGATAATAAATATTTCTATATTATTATTTCACCTTTTAACTATTATTATTTGTACCTTTAACTATATTATTATTTTATCTGTCTTATGTTTTTCTGTATTATTATTTTATCTATCTTATGATATTTCTTTTTAATTTTATATTCTGTATTTTTGTAAAAGCCCATAAGGGCGTTAAATAAATAAATAAATAAAGAAATAAAAATATTTTATCAAAATATCTCGTCAAATATTTTTCAAGTTAGCTATTTAACTAACGCTTAAGTTCGCTTACTGGAGGACGCATGCGGAATATTGCTTTGTAGCCTCATATAAGGAGGTAACTAATATTTACAGCTACGGGCACACCAGCTAATGAAAGTTCAATGGTTTTCGATAAAGTTTTAGAGATCATAAGCCGTGTTTAACAGAATTACTTGAATCTTGCGGATTCCGATACAAACTTGTGCATTTTTTTCTGTGTCTTTTCTAGAACTAACACAGTGGTTGGCAGTTATTTTACGAACAAAAAAGAGTTCCATAGATATTTGCATCAATTAACGACTAGTTTTTAAAAACAAAAGCATAGTATTAAACATTTTATAAATATATACTGTCACGGGACGTGACTTTGGAAGACACTGGAAATTAATTAAGTTTTACTTATTTAAGTCAATAAACACGAGTTATATTTTTTTTATTATCACCCAAAAAAATGTTTACAGAAAGAATTCCTGACAATTACTCACTTAGGCTAGACCTGTTCTAGAGAAACCGCCTAACATTTTCTGTATAAAACTGTTAACAGTAAAAAAGCAATAACCATAAATCAATATAAAAAACCATACTTTTATCAACAGTATTAAAAACAGTATAAACTAAACAATTCAATGGAAACCTTATGGAAAACTTAAGTAATATAAGCAGTATAAATGGAACAGTATTTTATTCCATTGGCGTCACTGGTAATCATACTGCTCTTGTTCGCTTTTATAACATCTTTACTCTACGGATGTGTCGCACTTATTGTGTCCTTTTACGCGTTTTATAGATAAATTTCTTAGTCAGCTTTATTTTAGAATTGCCGAAAGGCCTGTAAAACATTCTAGATTTTTCCAGTATAATATTTTACTGCGTAATGGAATGTCATAGATTATTAGAGAGTGAGAGAATGCGGTCAAGCATGACTGACTCTACGTTGCGTGCGTAATATTCGAGAATTTTCGGTTACGGATGACTGACCCTACTTTACTTTACGTTATTGTATTGTTATCAGCATTCAGTAGGTTCACCATCTCGCTACAATACACATTCTTTGTTTTTGTTTATAGTTGAATTTTTAAGTAAACATTTATCACTGCTATTTAAACTTTGGAGCCGCTCGGTCCCATCCATCTTTTTTTATAACGTGTTTCAAGACAAATTCGTTTCTCAAAGATAGATTTGTAGATTTATTTATTCACATTCATAGGTGACAACATTTTATAATGTTAACAATTTTAAATACAAGCTTTTTTCATTTTTGCTGAGGGTCTTGACAGCAAGAAATTACTACATTAATTTGACGCCCTGTCTGCTACACTAGTAAAAGATTTTGAATGTCTTCCCAAAGCATTATATTTTAAAAGACTAAAAATAATTTTTTGCGGTGGTTGCCGTTCATTGGTCTAAATACTCTAAATGAAAGCCTTTATTACCGAGTTTTTATGAAAATAATCACTTCACGCCATCTCTTTTCTAAATTGACATCTCTGCTCTGACTTAGCAGCATTTTTATCAAAACAGAGATACTGAATCATAATTCGGATCTGTTTTGATTAATCCTATCGGTCATTCTATATTATTCTATTCAGTAAAAAGCCTACTAAACAAAGTATATTTTTGTCTTATTGATATAATATAAATAATAAATTACTTATCCGACTTTGAAGCCAAGTGAAGTGCATTAGTTTCTAAATAATAATATAACATTAAGTGTTTGGTGAAATTGTCAAACTCTACAATAGGCCGATACTGCGCTTTGTTAGCAATCTGAAGCCACGTATTCACTAAGGGACAAATCGCGCAACATTCCGCGCGGCATGACGCATCAACCTATACGCTCATGTTTCGGGGACAATGACGCGGTCATTTGACGTGTACACACCGGGACTCACATATCACTTGTCGCGGAAATGTCGCCCAAAAGGGTTATGATGATTAGTGCTGCGTATCTATTTATTCTAACGAGTTAATCGAAACGTTAGAGCAGATAAAGGTGGTGGGTGCGAAAGTATTTACTGCAAAGGAAAAGAAGGATGGATATTCTATGCGATCTTCGAATGTCTGATGGATCATTTGTCAATTTCATTCAAATGACTACAACTGATTTTGAAAATTTATAACAAATGATCGTTTGTTGGGTTGCGTTATATTATGTCTTGCTTGGCTAGACATAATATAACGCAACCCTGTTTTATACCATATAACTGTAGCGCATGCGTCTTAGCTTGTCAACATACCACGTGGTACTGACGCGCGGTACGATGTCCCCGTCCGATATTCCCGCTCGCTTGGGAACCATGCGCGTAGCAACGTTTCTGCGGCACGTTGAAATGCCGCATTATGTTGTTGCGCGCGTCGTCGCAGAACAGTGCGCGACGTTGCAGCGTCACGCAAACTCTATGCTGCGCGTGATGTTGAGGGCAATTTTTCCCCTAGTGAATACGTGGCTTGAAACAATAACAACTAAGTTGAAATCTATAAGTACACGTTATAAATAATCATTTATGTATCAATTTTTTTAGCAACCGAGTCAAATTTTAGTTTAAAAAAATTTCCGTTTTAGCTCGCAAATCTACCAACCGGATCGTAAAATATTCGAGACAGGTATCGGTCGGTACACTTTTATACTTTAATTAACAGCACTAACACTTATTCTGGAGTGGCGTAAAAATTTAAAGAAAGAAAATTATTCTGCCGAGTTACGTTATAAAAAGTACTCGGTAGGTACCATAAAGAAGTGATGGCGTCATAACTCGGAAGCGGGGGAACGAAATACGGAATTGAGATCTTAACCGAACTCGCCTATATTTTGGGAAGAAAACTTTTTGTGAAAACAAATTTAAACCCCAGACATGATTCGATACATAATGGGCTACTCGTATATGGTTCAAAATCAAAATATGATATTATATTCTCCGATATTTTTTCAACTTTTTTCTCGGTGGTACATTTGATGAATTTTACATGTGGGGTATAAAAGCGAAGGCAGCAATATCTAAAAAAATTGAATGCAGTCAACGAGGATTACTAATCAATATATATATAAAAAGAAACCCGTGTTTCCCTATCTGCCAAGTTTTCTCCACAACCAGCTACAACCACCCACCGGTGGTTATGGTGGTGGATAGCCCTTGGTGTCCCATCGAAAATATGCGAATTTGGTGGGGGTGGCTGAGCGTGGGTGGGAGTGGGTGCCAAAAATGTGCTTTCTAGCGCATTGTTTTGTTATGGGAAGGCCGTAAATGCTTCAGATTGTTTCAAAATAGGTGCGCCGAGTGGCAAATGTGTCGGTGTGTCTAGAAGGTTTCTGTACATTCGATAAATTTCTTGAAAGTTCTGGAAGGAAAATGTTCTAGAAGGTTCGCGAAAGTTCTATGACGATCCAAACAGTGTACTAAAAATCTATGCGTGCGAAGCCGCGCGGGCACAGCTAGTTTATATATATATATATATGTTGCGTATGAAAGCAAAGGCAGCAATATCCAATTAATTTTCAAAGCATAATGGGCTATTATCACCTTTGCTTTTATACCCCACATATTATCAAAATATTGCCTGTAGAAAATTATAATTTCTAAACGAATTAATCACCTTGGAGT